>JAXQQM020068587.1:0-77641 GCA_034641835.2 Pinus albicaulis
TTCGTGCACATCTTGATCCTTTTGTTTCCGCAGCGTGGTCCATTGGATGTATTTGTCCTCATAGCTCCCCACAGGGTAATATTGTTCCTTGATGCCGTCTCGGAACGAATTCCAAGTGGGTGTGGTCGAGAACAGAGAGGGTTCCCCTTCGCACTCTTGCTCACGGTAGGTTTCCCACCAGTCTTTGACATGGGGGGCGGCTTTGAGGAGTGCAAAAATAATCTTTTCTCGGTCAGAGAAGTCATGGACCGAGAAATACCCTTCCAACAAATTTAACCATCCGTCTACAGCGTCTGCATCTATTTTTCCTTCAAATATAGGAATGTCAAAGTTTACCTGTACCTTGAAGGGAGTGGCGCCTCCAGAGTGGTGGTTTTGGATGCAGTCCGCCATATCAGCGATCGTTGAAAGATTTAGAAAGGTATCCCTATCCGATGCTGTTTCTTTTAGAGGCCTCCTGAGCGGTGTGCAATGGATCTGCTGCTCCCTCGTCTTTCTTTTCTTCCCCAGCACTGGGAGGTGGCCCGGTTTAACGAGGGCACGATCTTGCGAGGTTCAACGAGATCGAGCCCCTAATTCAACGCCACGAAACCGCATTGGGGACCCTTAAAAAAAAAACAAAAAGAATGAATAAATCTGTTGATCCGGATTTGTGAACGCAACATAATACGAAATAATAAACACCGATATAAGTAAGAAATAATCGCCTGTTTCATTTAATATCGATAACGATATGCTTACAGACATAATGGAAATAAAATAGCTAGGGTGCTGGTAGCGAATCTCTGAGAAGAGATGTGGTGGCTACAGACCTCTGAACCGTGTTACAATGAGGCTCGAGGGCCTATTTATTGTTGAGAAACAATGTAGAATCTGAAACGTCCAAAAACCTAACCGTAGGAGATGAGGCGCCAAAACCGTGGGCGCCCGTTTGGGTAAATTGGTGGTTCAACTTCCCGGGGGCATAACTTTGGCACCCGATCTCCGTTTGACGCGTTCAATAGCTCGTTAGAAAGATCTATCCGAGGACTTCAATTTTTGAATGAGCAACATCGGTCCATGGACCCATGTTGCTCTCCGTTTTCCCCAAAAAATGTCGTTTAGGGCCTCAAAACGGCTCCGGAAGTTCAGGACCCGAAAAACTGCTAAAAATAGTAAGTTTTGTTGCAACTTGAAAATTGAAAGAACTGAATATGGGGGTTCAAATGGAATAGGTGGGTGGCCACCAATATCCACCTGGATCATTAAGCCCCAAAAACGGCTCCGAGAGTGGAGGACCCGAAAACCTGCTAAAAATAGTAAGTTGTGCTGAATGTGAAAAGCTGCAAGAATTGATGGTGCTGGTCCAAATGGAATAGGTGGGTGGCCACCGGTATCCACCTGGATCATCAAGGCAGAACTATTCATCCCTAGAGGGGTCATTAACAATCACCTAATGATAGAAAACAATGTAATCCTTGCAGATAAATACCTCAACACCCAAGCACAAGCCATTGCACACTTTGATGACATTTCTAGATTGTTGGGAGAGGAATGTGTAATGGAAATTTAGAGGAGATGGAATGGCCTCCATTTTAGCCTTAGAAACATGGAGTATCATACTCTAGAGAGATTGAGAAATTCCCTAGAAAGGGCACCTTTGTACAAGAGGGCTATGCAGACAATGGAGATCCAATGGCTTGGATTGAAACTCAGTCCACCTTTTTTGTTGGGGCTGGGTGAAGGAAAAGACCAAGTTGAAGAAAACAGAGAATGGGAGGAGGCATAAATGAATGCTGGATTCTACCTCCCTCAAGGGACTCCTTCACTGATTCCTTAGGGTGTTAGAGAAGCCACTAAGGCACTAAAAGAGATAAAGAAAGAGGCCTAAGTTTCTCAGAGGATGAGCAACCATTTGGTATGGCGTGATGATGAGTACCATCATTAGGTACATTTTAAGGGGTTAATTGTCACCTTTGTAGCCTTATTAGTCTATCTTTCTCACATTTAATTTCATTATGGTCATATTTTTCTTAGTGTAGATAGTGTATTGAGGGTTGTCATACTTTGAATGCCTAATGTGGTTTAAATGCAGGAAAATCAAAATAATATGTAATTTTCGATAAAGATTGCACAATGAGCATCAAAGTAGACAACTATGAGTGATTGTAGGTGGTTCACCACCTCCTTAATTCCTAAAGGCAACCAAGGGATCCTCGAGATTCTTCTCCAACAACTCAAAATAAAATGCATCCAAGCAAGTGGAAGATAAAGTGAAGCCAAGCTCCACTTCTCTCGAGTTCCAAGGAGAAAAATCACCTACTTTTAGAGAGTTGTTGGTAGCTACCCTTTAGGATAAATAGGGCAGACCAATAGCTCATTAGGATTCTATTTTTGGAGATAGATAGAGCACTCTTAGGTCTTGTAATAAATATTTGTGACTCTCATATGCTATGTAGCAGAATTGGTTATGAAATAAAATGAGTATTCAGTTTCTTCTTCACTGAGTTAGTTTCAGGGAGCTAAGCTTGTGGGTTAGGGCCCAATCCATTGGCCTCAGTCTCTCTTATGTATTTTTGTTTACCTTTCATGTTGTTGCAGTTATTTTTCTTACATTTCATCTCATTGTATTTAGTTTTCTTCCATTCCAAGTGTTGTAGTTAGTTTTCTTACATTTCATATTGTTGTAGTTGTGTTGCTTCCATTTCATGTTGTTTTCATTAGTCTTTACCTTTCATATTCCAGTAGCATAGAAAACTCTAGAACTGTGTGTTAAAGCCTCCCCCTCTCACCTCTTCCATTAGGGTTTGAGGAGGGTAGATCTTCACCATAGACCCAAATTTTCTTTCTATTTATGATTTCTTGGAAAAGTTAGATAGGTTTTTTTTTTATCATGAACATGTTGTAGATGCGGAGTTAGTTTTCTGTTTTAAGTGTATAGGTAGGTTTGATTAAATTCAATGCATATTTTCCAGCATTTTCATAATAGATTTGTCAATGATGACTACATGAACAGGTAGTTTTCTTGTAGGTTTGAGTAGAGCAGAAAAGGAGGACTCCATCAACACCATTAGCTTCATTTTCCACCCCTCATCAACCAACCTCCAAAATCACTTTCAACCCTGTTTTTGGACATCTCCACCATAACATTGAGAGCCACCTTATAGGTGCAAGACAAACTTTGAGAGAAGTTATGAGCATGGCCAAAGGGTTGGCTACCTTCCATCCCACCTAAATCCGCCTTCATTTCACCTCTCCTACCCCTTTTCTCACCATTTCTGGCCTCAAAATACTCCTGTAGTGTTTCAGGACATCATGTAGCACTATGGGAAATCTTGTAGCTAATCATGTAGGAGTGCTAGTCAGTCACTTATTTCACCCAAAACCTCTCTTTCATGTCATCTTGACCTGACACAACCTCCAAGACACCTCCAAATCTAAAACCATGAGTCCAAGACCCTCTTAGGTCACCTTAGCACCTCCTTATTTTGCTGCAAAACAGTGTTATTTACAAGCATAGTTAGGTCATTGATAGATGAAAATTTAAGCATAGAAGTCAAGCATGAGGTAGATAGATTTCAATCAGTCATTTTGTTCAGCATGTATCCCTAGATTAGTTTCCCTTTCTACAAGTTCAGTTCAACAATTTGAATCTTGAATGCAACTTAGTTTAACTTTATTTCTTACATTAGGTTAAGTGTGGATTTTCTTTCTTGCAAATAGCTAGATGAGCCTTTATGATCTAGAATAGTCTCTTGTCTTGCTGATAGAGTAATGGTCATGAGTTATTTTCAGTCTTATTTTTCATTGAGAAGTGTGATAGACTTCATATCCTAGCAGTAACCCTAGCTAGAGCACCCCCTCGTAGAACTGAGAAGAGGACGGCATGTTGGAACGGGGTCTCCTAACAAGCTGCGAAATTGGTCTAATTTTGATATTTTTGGTTATATTTAGCATAGCGGAGGGGTTTTGGGGCGGGTCAAAGCCCCAAACGCATTGTAATGGGTCAAAGGGTAAACTAAGGGTCCGAAAACCATGGGTTGCGGACCATAGGAATGATGAGGCTAGATTATTATAAATAGAGATGCATTTTGTATTGCAAAGGATAGGAAATGATGAGCTATTGATACGATCTATTGTTTAAGTTATCTGTTTGGGTTTGGGGGAATGGGCTCCTGCTGGATGTGTGCGCGGAGATCCAGGTCCAGCTGTGTGCGAACCCTACTGCTGTGTGCGCAGGTTGGGAAGGGGATTGTAAGGAAGAATTGATGAATGAATGAATGCAAAGGATTGTCAGAGAACTGAATTTGTGTGTACTGTTATATGAATTACTGATAATTTCTGTACCGGTTGTTTCTCTGTCTTTTAAAGATCTATATACTGTGTTCTTGGATCTAGATATGTTATGTTCTGTTTGTATACTACTTTGTTGTTATTATAACAAGCGAATAACTATAGATCTAGTGCGCATGGATGCAAATAGAGACTTAATTAACCCTACGCAGACAAGGTAATCGAGGATTACAAGACCTATTGCAACTTTGCTTGCTTTACCCATCCTTTCTCATGGTGCGGAAACCTGGTTCTAGCACCCACCCATACTACTTCGAGTGAGACTTTGACCTGTGAAAGCTGGTCACTACCGAAAGGGCCAGTAGTATAGGGGTTTGTTGGCAAACCTTGCACACCAAACTTGGGTCAGGACCCCTCAAGCCAACAAATGGTTCCGTTGCCGAGACCGTTCTGAGGAAGTGATCCGGTACTGATAAGAAAATACTGAAGATCTGACACGAAAGTAAATGAGTGTTACTCTGTACAATGCGGAGCGGTAGGTATTACCAAACCAATCTTGAGAAGAGTCGCTCTGTCCATAGCCCCAGAGGAGAGCAACAGCGCAAGGGTCGTTAGACCCGCAGGAGGGCAAGCCCTCTACCGGAGCCTTGTTAGAAGGAGACATGGCGGTGCACTTGAAATTACCTACCTTTAAAGGTGCGGCCGATGAAGACATGGATTGGTTCTGGTTTGTGGCCGATTCGATATGGACGACACAGGGGGTGGTAAGCGATACTGTGAAAAAAGCACATTTGTCCTTAGCCTTTGAAGATAGAGCGCTAGATTGGTATATGCGGTATATATCTCAAAACAGGAACGCATCCCTTCAAAATATTAAGGATGCCCTAAAACAATAGTTTCGGAAGCCAAAGTCATACTCTCAGCTGGTAGCTGAAGTAAAAGACTTCAAGCAAGGTGCGTCTGAGTCGGTGTGGGAGGCCGATCAGCGATTGAAGAAAGCAATCAGAGAAGGAGGGTTCAAGTATGACGACAAACAACACATGGAATGCTTCATCACCATGTTGCTACCTCACTTACGTATACCAATGGGCCAACAGACCTTCGAGTCGCAAGAAAAAGCCTTGGAAGCTGCCATGAAGCTCGAAGCCGCACCCAAGGATGACACGTTGGGGGGAGTACAATAGATTCAAGAGTAGCTCGGAGCCATGCACTTGGAAATACAGAGCTTGCAGAAAGAACGAGAAAAGAAAGATATCTGGTGCCTACGATGTTGGGTGTCTGGCCATACCAAGGACTAGTGTCCCCTATTGGTGGATTATCTACAGGCAGGGGGACCTAGTCCGCTGCGCCCTAGGTCCAGCGGATCTGCGCTCTGGTGCGATGACTATCAGGTAGCGAGATTGCACGATACGGATCAGTGCCCCCTGCTAAGTATGGGTGATCTGAAGCAACAGTGGTGTAGGTTCTACCGGTCGGTAAGGCACAATGAGCATAATTGTCGCACATATGAATTATTGGTAGATCGGGGAAACCTCTATATGGTACAATCAGATTATGCTTCACCGAGATCCCCTGTGATTTTTGTTGGCTCCCCAGCAAAGGGTAGGGGAGGTCGGGGAGCAAGGGGTAGGGGAGGTCGAGGAGGAAGCACAAAATGGGGTTGGGGGCAGCCGATCTACTATAAATGTGGGGAGATAGGACACTTCGCAAGGGACTGCCCAAATCCTACTAGGCAATCCTGCAAATATTGCCGACAGTTGGACCATGAGATTGAAGATTGCCTAATACTGTTAGCCAAAATGCAGGAAAAATAGCCCACCCCTACGCAGAATGTACAAAGGGTTAAAACTGAGCTGCGTAACGGGACAGTCACCCAAGGAGCAAGGGAAGAAGTGCACCTCACGAAAAAGGCACCACGGGAAGATCCTGCACAGAGAGGGGAAGAGGTTGAGCCCATTTTAAAGGCATTCTTGAAACTACTATGTAACGAGCTAGATGTGGAAACACTTCAAGAATTACTGAATAACTTTGTAGCCCAGCCCAACACAATTCTGGAGACTAGAGGTGTGCACCGGATATATGGCTACAGAAAATGCACCGGAAGGGAAATGTGGTTGATTGCGTAGATTCGTGACTATGAGATGGACCAAGTTATTCTCGATTTGGGGTCGGATGCGAACGTATTACCAAAATAGACGTGGAAACGAATGGGTGAACCTAAGTTGGAATGGTCTACTATCCAGCTACGCATGGCAAACCAACAAAAGATCATCCCACTAGGACGGTTGCCAAAGGTCATGGTAGATATCGTCGAAGTAAGAGTTCGCGCTAACTTTGAGGTCATCGAAGTCATGGAAGATATGGATCCATATCCTGCACTACTCGGGCTGGACTGGGCTATGGACATGAGAGGTGTCATCAATCTCAAAAAGTGTAGCATGGTGTTTGAAAACAATGGTACACGAGTGATAGTACCACTAGATCTAGCAGAAGGTGTGCAGTATACCGAACCAGCCTACGAATGAGAGGAACTAGACCACATTTACAGATTGACTACGCAGGATGAAGACAAAGGTAAACCCACCACAAACGAGATATTCTGAAGAGATAGTGAATGTTGCTCTAATGCTGATGAGGAATTGGAGAACTGGCACAACCGGTTATATGAGGTTTCGGCACTGAGTTTCCCCCGGGTCGCAAGAGTCTTATATTGCATTTCCTCTAAGGTAAGAGATCTACCCCACTTTGATGAAGGTGGTAGTGTCTAGGAATTCCTAAGAACACTAGAAGCTAGAGTACCAAGGGAACGACTGCTCTGGGCCCTTAATCTGCCTATGCGTGGGACACCCGCGCAATGGTGGGAGACACACAAGGAAGCATTCCTGGACTGGGAAACGTGTCGATAAAGGATGCTTCTACGGTTCACCCCTCCTGCTGACGTACGCATCAGGATGTTCCTCGAACTTGGGGACCCCTGCACACATCTGCATATCTGAATGACCAGGTGGGCTGACCGAACTACAGAAGAATGGGTCCATCTATTTGTTCACACATTGGGTCCTATCCCGACCACTTGGTACTTAGATGCGGAATTGCACTAGCGTACTCGCCACTGGGAAGTGCTAAAGGAGGAGTTTGTTGGAACATTCGGATTGATTGGAGGGACAGAGACACTCGATGAAGCTCTGCAGGACATTGATGCGTTTGTCTTTAAGAATTCTCCCCACCGCACTGCCCCAAGGATCCTAACATGGGAAGCGCAGATGCAAGACATAGCCAATTTACGGAGCTTGGTCATTAATGAGGAGGAAGATAACCCTCGAAACATTTATGTCCTAGAATCAGAAGGAGAACACGCTATCATAGGGCCATCGCTATAGAATATTGACGTAACACAGCCTCTTAAGCTGCGTGACGTTAACATTGGGATGGAGATTCAACACCCTAAGCTGGCTAAGATTGGGTACTATTGGGATGAAGGGACTGTAAGAAAAATCGCAGAATTACTCATAGAGTATCAAGACTATTTCTGACAAATTTATCTGAGCTCAAGGGCATCACCGGGGACCTCGGTATTATGCACATCACTCTGAAACTGGAGGTGCACCCTGTCAAGTAGCGACCTTACCGACTGAATCCTAAATACAAGCAAAAGGTCAGGGAAGAGCTGGATAAAATGCTTGTTGCATGTATCGTTGAACCAGTTGAGCAGTCGGATTGGGTAAGTCCAATGGTCATCCAAAAAAAGAAAACCAAGGGGGAAATATGCATCTGCATCGATCTGTGCAAGTTAAATGATGCCTGCGTCCATGACCCCTTTCCTACACCCTTCTTCGATGAAATCCTTGATAGCGTGGGCGGACAGGAGGCCTATTCCTTCACTGATGGGTTCTCAGGGTACCATCAGATCCGAATTGCACCTGAAGATTGCAGTAAGACTACCTTCGCGACTGAATGGGGGTCCTTCTAGTATATGGTCATGCCCTTTGGTCTAAAAAATGCACCTGCTATTTTCTCAAGGGTCGTAGTTGCTATATTCAAGGAATTTATTCATAAGTTCCTGGAGGTTTATTTCGATGACTGGACGGTTTTTGGCTTAGTAAAATAAAATGTCTCTAACCTACAACTAATGTTGGATGCATGCCGAAAGCACCAGATTTCCTTGAATATTAAGAAGTGCATCTTCTGTGTGCCATTTGGAATCCTGCTCGGACACATAGTCTGTCGGCAGGAATTGATGGTTGATCTTGCGAAGGTAGCCGTAATTATCAACCTGGAAGTCCCAACAACAGAGAAACAGTTGCGTTCTATTCTCAGACACACTGGCTATTACAGAAAATTCATTCAGGGGTACGCCCTAATTACAACACCTATGGAAAAAATATTAAAAAAAGACGTTTCTTTCTTTTGGGATGATGAATGTCAGAAGAGCTTTGAACTACTCAAGGAGAAGATGATCTCTGCCCCCATACTCATATTTCTAGATTGGTCAAAGGAATTTCACGTGCACTTGGATGCGTCAGGCATCGCCTTGGGAGTTGTTCTCACTCAGCCTAGAGAAGGCGAT
The DNA here is from genome assembly GCA_034641835.2 of Pinus albicaulis. NCBI lineage: Eukaryota > Viridiplantae > Streptophyta > Pinopsida > Pinales > Pinaceae > Pinus > Pinus albicaulis. The sequence continues at coordinate 8,840 of JAXQQM020068587.1, forward strand.
ATCGATCACTCGGTTGCCTTTGTGAGTCAGAAACTCTCGAGAGCAGAACGAAACTAATCCACCACTGAGCGTGAAGGATTGGCTATGGTCTACGCACTACAGAAATATCGATTGGGTGGACACTTTAAAATGTTCACTGATCATTCAGCTTTAAAATACTTGGTCAATAAGCCTGTGTTGGGGGGGAAGATCTGCCGTTGGCTGTTGCTATTTCAGGAATATGATTTTGAGATCATCGTCAAGCCTGGAAGGTTGAATGCAGGCCCGGACCATATATCTCGCATTGAAACAGGGGAAGAACCTACTAATTTGGAAGAAGGATTGCCAGATGCGCAACTGTTTACCATTAAGGTAGTCGACGCACACTTTGCTGATATTATTGAGTTCCTCACTACATGCATGGCCCCGGCTGGGTATTTGGTGCCGCAGAAGAAGGAATTGGTTACTCGGGCAACGGACTTTACTCTCATCACTGGTCAGTTATACAAGCTAGGCGCAGATGAAATACTACACAGGTATGTCCTAGACCATGAACGATCTATCATTTTAGCAGAAGCACACAAGGGTGTCACGGGAGGCCACTATGTAGGACGTGCAATGGCACAAAATATTTTGAGGGCTGGGTTATGGTGGCCTACCTTGCATCAAGATTCTCACACCTATTGTAGGTCATGTGACACTTGCCAGCGCACAGTATGACCTTCGCATCGAGATGAGATGCCCTTACAACCTCAAGTAGCTTTGCAGGCTTTTGAAAAATGAGCCATTGATTTTATAGGGCCCATTAACCCACCAAGAAAGAAAACAGGTGTGCGCTACATTATCACTGCCACTGACTACGTCACTCGACGGGCTGAGGTGCAAGCGGTCAAGGATTGTATTGCGGATACTGTTGCGCACTTCATTTTTGAGCACATTCTGACCAAGTTTGGCTGCCCAAAGATCCTGATGAGCGACAGAGGTACACACTTTTTCAATCAAACGATACAAGCCTTGAATGAGGAATTCCAGATCCACCATGCGAAGAGTACGCCATACCACCCTCAGGCAAACGGGGCAGTTGAAGCTTTTAATAAAATTTTGGAACAGACATTAACTAAGGTTTGCAATGTCAATCGTAGTGACTGGGATGTTCACATTCCCTCCATTTTGTGGGCCTACTGAACGACCTGCAAGGAGCTAACAGGCAAAACCCCCTTCCGGATGGTCTATGTCAAAGAGGCCATTATGCCCATTGAATACGTTGTTCCTAGCCTACGCATCGCAGCATTTACAAATATGGCGGACCCTGATATCATGGAGGAACGTCTTTCGCAATTGATGGCTCTTGAGGAAGATCGATTTATTGCTAATTTTCATTAATAGGTTCAGAAGGCTCATGAAAAAGCCTGGCATGATCGACATATCCGTCAAAAGACCTTCAGCGCAGGTGACCTTGTCCTTTTGTACGATAGCCAATTTATGAAGCATCCAGGAAAATTCTACCAGCATTGGCTTGGTCCCTACACAGTTAAGGACATCACGAATGGTGGAGCAATCTAGCTAGCTACCCTGCGCGGAGACATCTTACCAGGACTTGTCAATGGTAGTTGAATCAAGCCGTACCAGGTTCAATGACTATCTGGCAGCTGCAGTGACTCGGGACGAGTCACAATATTGTGTTGGGGGACTTTTGGAATGGGGTCTCCTAACAAGTTGCGAAATTGGTCTACTTTTGATATTTTTGGTTATATTTAGCATAGCGGAGGGGTTTTGGGGCGGGTCAAAGCCTCGAACGCATTGTAATGGGTCAGAGGGTAAACTAGGGGTCCGAAAACCATGGGTTGCGGACCATAGGAATGATGAGGCTAGATTATTATAAATAGAGATGCATTTTGTATTGTAAAGGATAGGAAATGATGAGCTATTGATACGATATGTTGTTTAAGTGATCTGTTTGGGTTTTGGGGAACAGACTCTTGCTGGCTGTGTGCGTGGAGATCCAAGTCCAGCTGTGTGTGGACCCTGCTACTATGTGCACAGGTTGGGAAGGGGATTGTAAGGAAGAATTGATGAATGAATGAATGTAAAGGATTCTTAGAGAACTGAATCTGTGAGTACTGTTATATGAATTACTAATAATTGTTGTACCGTGCATTTCTCTGTCTTTTAAATATCTGTATATTGTGTTCCTGGATCTAGATCTGTTATGTTCTGTTTGTATAATGTTGTGTTGTTATTATAACAAGTGAATAACTATATATCTAGTGCACGTGGATGTGAATAGAGACTTAATTAACCCTACGCAGACAAGGAAATCGAGGATTACAAAACCTAGTGCAGCTCTGCTTGCTTTACCCATCCTTTCTTAGGGTGTGGAAACTTGGTTCCAGCACCCACCTATACTACTTCAGGTGAGACTTTGACCTGCGAAAGCAGGTCACTGCCGAAAGGGCCAGTAGTATAGGGGTTTGTTGGAAAACCTTGCACACCAAACCTGGGTCAGGACCCCTCGAGCCAAAACGACATGACTAGAATGCATCTGCTATGTATATAACACTGTCACCTCCAAGTTTGTACGAAACCCGAGTTGATAAAGTAAAGTAGAGTAGCCTTTGGGAGTTGCAACACTCTTGGTGCAATACCAGGGCTCACCAATAACATTAAGATTTCTCTTTCATTCAAATTGATTTACATTTAGATTACATAACATATCACATTTTTCTTCATCCCAATATCCCTGGCATCTAAGCAGGAATGTTATTCCAAATGTGGACCAAGCATTGTAAAAATATGATTTAAGGAGAAAAAACCATATTTATGTAAATGATTGATCAAGGAGATAGAAATCATATGATTACCAGACATTCCTTTGATTCTTGATACCCCTAACTCCACTCTCAATTTGGATCTAACCTCCCATTGGAAGTTACCTAGAAGCTAGATTTTAGATTTCATCATACTTATCCATATAAGAGATGCCTCCTTTTTTTCTGGAGCCCCTCAACCAATCCAACTTATCCTCTACAGATTTTTGAGATAGTTCAATTTGATTATAAACTACCATATGTCCACATCCAAATATTTTTAATAATCAATGCCAAATTAATATTTTCTATGTATTTGATGCCCCAAACACTTGCATCCACTTGTCTTATAAGATCCTCAAAACAAAATAGATGGAATTCCTATTTTTTATGAGTACCAACCCAAATAAAACTAGAAATGTTTGCATGCAGTTAAGGAGATCTTGGCTCCAAAATATGAACCTCAGGATGTGGAGCAGCCAAAAGAAGAGGAACAGAGAGCGAAAAAAAGCACTCATGCACAGTAATCCACTAGAGATGGAACGAAGTGCACAAGAGAGACTGGCACATTATTGCTAGATGTGAGAGAGAATGTTGGAGCACCCACATCAAAACACAGGCAGATAAAGTCCCTAGAGAAGTACACTGGATACATGTCTCTTATGAGCGAAGGTATTGAGATAAAACCATCCTATTTTGAGGAAGAAGTGCAACTAATAGCGTGGGTTGATGCCATGGTTAAGGAATATGACTCCATTATCAGAAACAGTTCATGGGAAGTTTTCCCAAGACTAGTGGGAAAGTTAGTGGTAGGATCAAGATGGGTCTACAAGGTGAAGTAGGCTGCAGATCGGAGTGTGGAGAAGCACAAGGAAAAATTTGACCCGAGGGTTATCTCATGTGGAGGGGATTGACTATGATGAGACTTGCACTAACATCAAGGTACTCATCTATTAGATCCATCCTTGCACTCTCAGCACAGATGGGATGGAAGATATATCACATGGATGTAAAGACAACCTTTCTCAATGGATTTATTGAGGAAGAAGTGTACATTGAGAAGCTAGAAGGTTTTGAGACCTTAGGCAGGGGTTCACATGTGCGAATACTCAAGAGAGAATTGTATGGGCTGAAGCAAGCACCTTGTGCTTGGTACACCAAGATTGACAACTATTTCACTAGGTTAGGCTTTACCAAGAGTGAAGTGGATGCGAAACTTTGTCATATTGTGGTTGATGGAAATATTTTTATTATTTTACTTTATGTTGATGAACTGATACTTACAGGTGATGAGAAGCTCATTAAGTCTTGCAAAGAGGATCTTGTAAGATAATTTGAGATGAAGGACATGGGGCTTTTGCACTATTTGCTTGGATTTGAAATATGGAAAAGAGATGAGGAGATATTTGTATCTGAGGGAAAGTATGCCAAGGATATTCTGAGGAAATTCCACATGGAGGACAGCAAATCCATGAAGACTCCTCTAGTATAAAATTGGATGAAGAAGGATGCTACGTTGGGCAAAGTAGTGGATGCTACTATTTATAGGAAGCTTGTGGGTTCACTCATGTATTTGGTGAACACACAACCCGACATATGATACATAGTCAACCAGCTGAGCCAAGCTATGGTTAATACTACCAAGCTCTTTTGGAAGACTGGGAAACATGTGTTGAGATATATTCAGAGGAACTACAGAGTATGGATTATGGTACAAACACACAGAGGGAGTGAAGCTTCAAGGCTTCACCAATGTAGATTGGGCAAGGAGTCGATCCGACAGGAAGAGCACATAAGGGGGCATCTTCAACATAGGATCGACAACAGTTTCTTGGAACAACAGGAAACAGAGATCAATTGCACTCAGTTCAACAGAGATTGAGTACATAGCGACCAGTTAGGCAACATGTGAGGCCATTTGGAGGAGGAAGATACTTGTTGGTTTGTTTGGGCAATAGATGGATCCGACAATGATACATTGTGATATTCAGAGTTGCATCAAACTCTTAGTTAATCAAGTATTCCATGATAGGTCCAAGCATATTGACATCCGGTATCACCATATCAGAGATTATGTTCAGAGGTGGATTATGTCATTAGAGTACATTCCCACAGAGGAGCAGGATGCAGATATCTTGACAAAGGTGTTGGCAAGAAGAAAATTTGAATTCCACTAAGGTAGGATTAGGTTAGAAGATAAACCCTTTCTTGTTGAAAGGGAGCTTTGAAATGGCGCCCCAAGGGGGCGTCTGATTTAATTTTCCCTTAATTAAATTGGAAGAGAAATTGTAATTTCATCTCATAATAAATTGTATTAGTTAAGTAAGTTAGAATTACTGAGTTAGCTTAGGAAATTCGAGTTGATGGTCTTATAGGATGCATGTGGAGTCATCCCATGATTTAAGGGGGATGAGTTACAATTATTTGCGAGTTGTAATTCGTTAACTCAATAAATTGAGTTAAAATCAGTTTAACTAGTTCTAACTGGGTGATGAGCTAGTGATAGATCAAGTGAATTAAATATGATTTAATTCACAAGTAGTGATCAATCATCTAACTAATAATTCGTTATAAATATTTGTTGCATGTCAATTCTAAGGAAGTCCTAGTTGAGACTGAGGTTAAACGGATGATAACTATCATTTGTATAATTAGAAAATTGTACATGTGAGTTATAGAGTCATGTGGAAGCTTATGATGCATTGTGCAATCAATTCTTGTGAATTTCCTATTTAATAGGGTGAAAATTCCTCTAAGAATGCGTGAGCAAGGATAGCTGAGCAGAGGCTGAGAATTGGTTATGTACTTGGTCGATTTTGCCTAGATCAGAGTGAGACAGTTGGCAAAGTGCAGGAATTGAATGGTGAGAGAAAAGCATTGTATTATTTCATGGTATTGAATTTATACAATATAAAAATAGTGCGGTTTTAGGCAGTGTGCTTTCCTGAGATACATATTGTGTTTTTTGATTGATTATTTATTTATCTTACTTGTTATGTGATTGTGCGATTGTGTTTTGTTTCCTCAAAATTGTAGAAGGATTCAATATTTTGTTTTAGTACATTACAAGATCAATTTGAATCCCATTGTTACATTGTCTACAACAAGGATCCTCTCCTTGAAGAAAGTCATCTAATGAAGCAGTAATCCTCCTAAATTTACTATGGTTTAGATAGTTTTCCTCACAAAATGTCTTTTCATGCATCCTAAATCCTGTATAGGATATGACTACAATAAATAATAAGATGTGGTGTAACATAATGGAAGCATTATATAAAAGAGATTGTGACATCATCATGGGGATCATGAAGGTTAGAAAAAACAATGCATGACAATCAAATATGGAGGATATAACTCTTGGGAACCTCATTGGAAATTGAAGGAAAGGAAGAAGTCATCCAGGACAAGGCTCATCATTAATCAAGTAAAAAAAATGGAAAAATCTACCGGATAGGGATCACTAATCTATAGAGGTAGCAAGTGTTTCAATAGGAACTTCAACTTGTGGAGTTCATGGGATGATGGTATGATGACATAAGAAATGAAGCAGATCAAGGGGTTGTGGACACTTTAATCAAGGAAGCTACTGAAAGAAGCCTAGATGACCTAAAGGTAAATGACGTATGTATGCCTGTATTGAATATTATAATATCATGTCATATGGTTACAGGTAACATAGATAACTACTTCTATCTTGAGAAGCATGATCAAAGGAAAATGAATCTCCTCATATGAAAGGTTTCCTAAAGGCATGGTTCACACTAGATGAAATCAACATAATATGTCCTCATATGAAATATGAGATGGTTGACTAAAATAAAGGAACTATGATTGAAATCTCCTAGGAATGAAATGTGTGAAGAAAAGAAGGGAGAGATCGTGAGACATGCAACCATGGTAAAGGAAATCAACATCCAAGAAGAGCAAGAAAACATGACTAGGAAATCTCCTGAAAAGATTTGAAGACTCTGATGGAAGTTTGAAAAAGATAGAGAACCTTGACAATGGATATCTTTGGGATATGTGTCAACATGTATGCAGGATGTTGATACCTACAGGAAGGTGTCATGATGAAATACCATCATAAAGGTAATTTTGATTTAAGTGTTAATTTCTTATTTTGAACAATATTTGGATGGGCTTATGCAGGGCTGCCAAAGGGAATATGTCTTCCATCGTTGACAACCATGTGGCAGGATAAATTATCCTTAAAGGAATATGGTATGAAGATAGCAGCATGACATGAAGCAAGGCTAGGTGAAGGACTGATAGATCACTCTCCGATGAAAGGAATTATTACATGACTCGTGGATGAAAGTGATGGATGGTATATGCCCTATGATTAAGTCGTAAAAGATGAAGACTCCACAACGAAGAATAAATTCATGACATCGAAGAAAAGAGTTCTTCAGAGCAGCTAGGTGTCCCATTATTCACACCGTTGAAGCTGCTACAAGTCCCTAATTAAGAGGGATCTTAGGTACATTCCTTTATGGAATGGATTGGTCATCCCTGGTTAAGAGGGAGTGATAATTGTTTCATGTGTCATGCACTAGACCAAGTCTAACAACTAGAAGTCTTAGTGAAGGACATGAGGAGAGAGAGAGAGATAAAAAAATCATTATATTTTTCACCTGGGAAGACAAAATGGAAGATTGGGTAATCATCTTGCATATAATACTCTTTAAGGACTGAGAATCCAAGATAAGAATATCCCTGGACATACTCTGAGAGAACTCAGGTGGGGTATGTTTCGAGGGAGAGAATGATGAAGGTATCTATAAATAATTGGTCTCGCCAACATTGACGCTCAAGATATCGTGGAGATATGGAGCTGTTAGTTAATCCCTTGCACTATGACAATGCTGATTAATATGATTTTCTATTGATGGGTTACCAATCTGATTCTTCTTATGAGAAATTAGTTAGATTGAGAATGATCAAGTACCATTATGAATACTGCCCTAGTTAAGAGGGAGTGTTGAAAAGTGTAACTAGGTTCGGTCTTCATAATTACATGTAATTATGGTTTTATGTAAAGAAGAGACAATGGAAAATAAAATATATTTATTGTATTACTTGCATCATGAGTTTCATGAGCAAGAATTTTATTTATAGGTCAAAGACTTATTCTTGATATCTTTAGGATTTTTTCATCTTGTCATAAAGATAATTAGAGTCATGTAAATGAAGTCATGTCTAGACAACCCTCCAAAAGACAAGAGCTACTATCCTTTGACGTTAGCCTCAATATATATATAATTTTCATGTCGGCTCACACACCTATTCGAATACTCAGACTGACTTTTAATATAATCAAACTACTCTAAATAGGAAGGTGCATACTCCACATTTCCATAGTGAAGAAGCTCACATTTCCTTTGATATTTTCATTGAAATGTCTGAGGTTTTTGGATGGGAAGCAAGCTTAAGATCTCCTCTAAGTTTTTGGATGGGTTGCAGTTCAGATAAGGTCAATGTTTGATGACCACAGTTTAGGGCAGCCGCAGTTTCGGGCTAATCACAGTCCTCTCATAGAGACAATTCAAATTCCTCTAGAGAATTTTGTCATGATCTCAGAGTGACAGTTGTATGGTCTCAGTGCTATCAATAATATCTTAGTCTTGGAATTGCCATAGTCCTCGTAATATACTCGGTGCTACAGTGAGGATATGAAGATCTCGATGATAATGATCAATGTAGTAATGATGTTCGGTCCTATGTTGGTGACAAGAAAGGATATATCACCATAATGATAGCTAAAATACCTCGATAGTGGCAAGTATCTCAATGGAGAGGAGAATAAATAAGAAAAGGGAGAATAAGTGTCTTGGTCTTGGATTTGCTTATAGGTCAAGGGTCATGGTCTTGGAATTCGTCAATTGGAATCTCTATAAGAAGAATTGGTGCTGGTTTTCCTCTCAAAGAGTGAGAGGTTTTGGCCCTCACTCATAGGTTACATGCTGTGTCTCTTGTCTATTTTATGTTCATGCATTGGTTATTTTTGGAAGAAGAAAAACACTAACAACAAATAAGAAGAATATCCTAATCTAAAGTTGTAAAAAGAATTCACAAACAATCACTAATAAAGAGAAAGCTATTAATTCTAAATTCCCTAGATTTATCAACATGTATCTCCTTTTGTGTATAAACATATTTTCCCTCATCATATTTGACAAACCAAATGGAATTATGTCTCCTTATGAAATATGCGTGTTCATGGAAGAACCAAGTATTTTAATCCCCTTCTACCACCCATGTCTCCCTACTCTTTAATCTCTATTCATATTCTTGTTCCTTTAAGATTTTATTCTTTCTCTATTCCAAGTATAATATTTTATTTTTAGAGTGAGAAGAACAAAAATATGGCTTCAACCGATCAGGCATGTCTTTAATTTGGCTATAAGTCACAATCAATTCCCTAACCATATATTTTTCCTTCTCCTAAATCCATCTATGAACTGCATTCTTCAGTACTTTAAGCTTCTGCCTTATGTATTACATCTGAGATAAGACACTGCCAGGAGATGTATTGAGCCAAGTGTCCCTAAGTAATACCCATAAATATTTTTCCTTTAACTAGTTATGATTAAATTTAAATGGAAAGGATTGGAACACAATGGAATCTCTAGGTCATTCCAAAAATATCATAAAATGGTCAAAGATGAAGGAGGGAAATTCCATGAAACCATATTCCCCATGTTGCTTGCCAATGCCAATTGTACAAAAAAATGATCCAAACATTCAAAGATGCACTCTAATCCTAAATGATCACTCAACCATGTGGGACAAATAGGATCTGGCTTAATATCAAGCATATACTTATGTTCAAAAAAAATCTTTAAGTAACTCCCCATCTTATCCTCTCCGCCTCTATGACCACATACCTCGTCCCTATCCAAAGTAAAGTTTAAAACCCTTTCCATGATAAAAAAACTAATATTCATAATGCCGAAATCATATATACTATCACAAAAGCTTCTTTTGTCAGAAACATGAGCGTAGATGTTAAGGATATGACATTGATTCTTTGATCCTTTTTGAAATTCTACAAGAATAATCCCCGCTACAGACTTATACACTCTGAGATTAAAATGAAAAGGATCACACATAGTATCTTATCCTCCTGAGAGGCCAAAGGTGTTGGTCGCAACTAAATTCTAGCCGAGACATACCTACAGTAAAAAAACTTGTCTTATCCTTATCTATCATTGTCTCCTGTAAGAGAACAATCGAAGGATTTTGTACCCGAATGATCATTCAAATGGACCTTCTTTTTAGGGAATATCTCAAGCCCCTCACATTGAAGGACATTATAATCATTTTGGAGGTTTTATGGCACGCATAACTCCTCTAAGGGCATGATTATTGGTGGAAGAATTATTCAAGTATCAAATATTATGATTGGACAAGTCTTGATCAAGTGGAAGCTTGTCCTCTAAGGACTCATGAAAATATGACAAAAGGTTAGAATTAACCATGGAGCATGAAGTGATTTTTTTATACCTGGTACCTCTTTTCTTTCTTATAGTGATATTTTTCCTGGAGGAAGGACCGATAAAAGCTTCCTTTTCTATGAAAATTTATTTTTTAACATTGAGTGGTTCTAGGCCAATCGATTCTTTCTGAGCCAAGATTTCCAATTCCTAATCCTTAGATATTGGAGAATAAGTAATTCCCAATGGAGCCCCAAATTTAATTTGGGATGAAAAATAAGCCCCCCATGGGTCATGAGGATCATCCTCCTAATCCCTATATAACGAATTAGATGGATGGTTGCTATGGACACTATCCAACATGCTCGACCTCATATGTTGGTCAATATGAGAAGACATAGTCAACTGTGCACCCAATTTACCAACCTTAATGACAGGATTGATACAGGACAATCCATGAGGGATTGTGTCATCCAACCTAATCCTAGAAACATCAATATATGGAGAAGTGGCAACTTTATTGAGAGAATTTGAGACCTTTTGCTTACCAAGTCCCATACAGACAATTCTGAACAAATCCTGGAAGTTTTCATGACCTGGGAAATCCTCAAAACTCACAACTCGACCAACATTATGAGATCTATGAAAGTGACCAGCCTCACACCTTCTATGACATTAAACAAATTGATGGCATGTCGCATGATAGTAGAGGCATCTGAAGGGGATCAACCAATAATCTAAACATTTACGAAAGGAGAAAAACCCCCATAAAAGGTGTTACACAACATTTTGTCACTGTCCCTGCAATCCCTCGTCCCGTACATTAGAGGACTATTCCCGTGACCTGTGAACAGTAAAATGTCTTGAAAACACCTTGATGGCATCCTTCTGCATAAGGGCAAGAATTCTCCTGGAGAACATTTCCTCAGAAAAGCACCCAAAAACCCATGTTTTGGCATTGGCACAAGTAGCCAGTTCATCCCTCGCGCCAATGGGGAAAATATACACTAGAGGTCACGCCAGTTGGCACTCTGTCCCTGTGTTCTACCCATGCCAAACCTATTTGGGAATGTTTTTTAAAAATAAAAGGAGGAAGTTTGATTCTAACAACTTCAGAATGAATCTTCAAAAAGAGGTTGGGCTATTTGGCTCCAGATCTCCCTATTTAGGAAGTGGTTTTCCACCTCTCATGGAACCTTCCTAAGAGATAGGACTCTCCCCCATGATTATAGGGATCCTAACCTCTCCTTCTCCCTCTATAAAAGCCTGCCCTCTCTATTTGCAACCTAGCTGAACATTTGGGAAGAAAACTATAGTTGAGTGACTATTGAGAGCAGAGATAAGGAGAACCCCATAAGAGAGAGAGAGCCTTGTCTAAATTCTCGACAAGCTTTGTGAGACACACTCCACTGGAAGCCCTGCCAAAGGAAGAACGCAACGTCGGAACTTGGTTGTAATCTTTCTTTCACATTTTAATATATGCTCGCCTATGTTATTGGTTCCATCGTTGTATTTCTTGTTTGTGTAATGCAATTTGATTCAATATTTTCCGACTGATTGATAGTTACATGTTTGAATTATTACGTTGCATGTCATCATTTTTCTCTGCATATGTACAGGTGTCTGGACGCGGCGAGCGAAAGGATTGTGATCTATCAAGCTAGGAACGGGAAGCTGCACTTCTTCTTCGACAACAGCAGTGTAGGACTTGAGGTAAGCTATCCATTGTAGCTTTGTCTTTTGTAACTAGGAATCGATATCGTAGCGTGTTTTTTTTGTTGCTAGACCCACTCTAGGGCTAGTGGGATCACCTCTGTCCGCAGAGGGGATTTACCTCTTCAAAAAATTGGCGACTCCGCTGGGGATCAGTGTGAGTTTGTATTTAGTCCTATAGGTTGTCTTCTTGGTCTTTGATTTCTTATCTTGTTTTTTTTATTATCTTTACTGAGTCTAAGACCCCTGTTCAGCCCGAGAGGATCAATTTGACCTCTGTTTTTCCAAATTTACATCTTTCCAAGGTTGGCTTGATTGGCGCAGGTTCTAGCCTGACAATCGTGCCAGCTGGCGCTTGTTGCTAGTTTATCACTCGCGCCATCCCCTGTCTGGCGCAGATTACAGCCAGACAATCATGCCAATTCCTGTAGGTGCTAGGGTTTTCTCTGTTTTAGAGTTTTTGGTCCATCTTGGTGTCTCTGGGTATTTTCTTAACTTGATTTGAATGCTTTGGGTTTGTTTTTGGCTGAGAGTAGCCCTTATCCTTCGATTGTTTGCCCTTTTCTATTAGTTTTTCTTTTCAGCCCTAGGTTTTTTAGGTGCTTCAGCCTACTGAGCCTCCCATGGGAGTCTTGGGTTCTTGGTTTCCTAGTCAACTTCGTTTTTTCTCCTTTGCATTCAGCTTCTTGGATCCATTTGAGTGATCGCGTTAATTGAGTGATTGTCCTCTCTTTTGTTCAGTTTTACTCTCATCACTCCAAGCCTGGATTACACGGCTTGTTCGGGTCTCTTTTGAGATCTTTCTTTGATTTGAGGGATTTCGTCATTGATTTGAGTCTGGTTGTGCTTGTTTTGAGTTGAGTGAAATTATTTTGTTTCAGCTCTCGCTTCACCATTCTCGGATTGGTGTTTTGATTCATTTTTCATATCTTTTAGTGCACTTGCTCTAATACATTGAAAAACAAAAAAAAAAAATCTTTTGCATTCTTGATTAGCATAGTGAAAATTGGAAAATCTTTCGCATTTCTAGCATTATATAATTCTAGGAAAGAGCTTTTCAGTTTCATTAGCTTGCATAAGGTTCAGTAGTGGATGTTTTTTTATGATTCATATTGTTGCTATCACTTGGAAGCTCTTAACTCTCTCGTAGATAGCCTTTCATTGAACGAAATGGTATTTTATGGCATGTAGCTTGCATTTAGGGATTCGTGAGATTCAACATTCGGTAGGACCTTGGAATAGAAACACAAATACAAGATCAACTTAAAATTTACTGAATTAACCTAAGGCAACATTGAAACATAATGAAATATTTAGTGGTCTAAGTTAGAGACGTGTTCTAGCATCTTTAAACCTAGTAGTTGTCGCTCACCATCTGTCTTCAGACAGCGCTAGTACGGACTTGTGCTCCCTGTACCGTCAAGTATATAAAGGGAGACTCATCTAGGTTGCAATCCTTTTATCTGTAGGAAGCCGAGTTTTCCGCCTTGTAACCGTGATACACCGAACACAGCATTCGGGGAAACTACCTGCACGTACGTCAAGTCCTTGGTTGATTTCTCTTTCATTTTATAACCAAGGTGTATATGGCAGTTCATAGGAACTTCGTACACCCTTTTACCTAGACTACCTGAGCAGTCATTTTTCGATCTTTACTGACTCCATAAATTTGAAAATATCATCGAGCACTTGTCCTTTCATGCTCGTTTCAACCTGAAAGTGATAGAGTCACCTTTTGCCTATTTCTCGACTCTTAAAATATGAAACAACAGAGTTTTGTTTCAATGTTTTAAAAACTAACTGCCCACGGAGTATTCTTGGTTAAAGTTAGTTTCCTTAGGCTGTTGTTCTAAAGTTTTTTCTTATGGAAACGTTTCCAGAGTTCGCTAACCCAGGAATCCCTTCTGAAGGGAATCCTGGTCCTTTTCCTACTTTTGGGAATGTTGGTGCTCCTTATATGGAAAGGTTGTCCCTACCTGGTTTAACTGTTGGATTGCCTATATGGTTATTTTCGACCTCGGTGGTCCTGAGTGTTCCGTCCACCGTACAACCATCTCCTCCACTCGAACAACATCATGTTGCTTCTAAGGTGGACCTCTCCCCTTCTTCGCCTATTTCTTCGTCCTCCTCTTCTACTTTTCTTGGTGAAAGTCTGGATTACAGTAACCAGATGGCTAAGAAGAAGACCAAGAAGAAGAAGTCAAATAAACGAGAGGCTAAAATTGCAACTACTGCACTTAAGAAACCATCCATTGCAGAACCGTCCAAACTTCCATGAAAGGTCAAATTCCCTTGCATGCTTTGCAAAGGTAACCATTTGCTTCGACACTGCCCTGATATTCCCAAGGTACTTGAAGCATCGTCCGACGGTCGCCCGCCGTCATCTTCTAGAATTCATATTGCTAGCACGTCTTTGACTAGCTCTGATAAGGCTCTGTTGAAGCCTCGAAAATTGCTGCTTCAAACATTGGGGGATAACCACCCGGTTGGGACCTTAGGACAACTCCTTTTCCGTTTGGTGTGGTGGCTCCAACTGGATTTATAGGACCAGTTTCCTAGTAATTTAAATGGGTTGGTAATGGAATGATTGGATGGGGGAAAATGGGACTAAATGACTGAAATAAAACTATCTAATCTAATTTAAATACTAATGAAATAACTCTAAAACTAACTCGGGCATCAAATGTGAATACAACTTTAAATTTTTTCAGTTAACCAATAACCATGAAATGTATTACAACTTAATTGAAATATGTAGTAACAAATAAAGATAACTCTATTTAAGAAATTAAACAGAGTTAAAATAACATATTGCATTCATCATCATATATCGCTTGCATATACTATAAAAGATAAATATTTCTAATACACTCAGAAATGATATGTATACAGAAATATTGTGAAACAAGTACACATAAACGATAGCAATTTAAAAGAGAATATCACATAACAAAAGAAAACTAATAGTGAATAGATAGAAATACCATATCCATCTCGATATTTTCCATTGTGATCCGATATCCAAGTCCAGCAACTTCAATGTAAAATCAACTCCAAGATACAGAAATGAAATTATTAAAGATAATTTCGCAGAGAATCACCAGATGTGATCCTTTATAAAAATATAGGAGTCAATGGAGTACAGAAATTTAATCTCCAAGTCAAAATATTACAAATTTAGGACCCCTTTCTAAATGCATGAAAGGGGTTTAAATAGGTACCTAACAAAAAATAACTAAAACTATTCCTACAATCTATCTAAATTAAAAAATATCTGAAACAGAAATGCGAGCTTGATGAAAACCAACTCATTGATCATCAGTTGAGGTGGATGTGTGAAGGTGGAAGATTTTGAGCATCTCCTTTACTTCTTCAGGATGACTAAGCTTTGAATGTAACCGCCCTGTATATGTGGCATCAGAGAACTCGGGAATGATGCAATCAATGGCATTTGAGAGAAATTTAATTGTTGTTTGTTGACTATGTGGCTTCATGAGATAAGTCCACATTGAATCCCATGATATTCCTTGTAATTGGCCAATTTGTTGATTTTTATCAATGATCTCTTGTTTCCATCTAAGATCAGTTTCTTTTACTCTAGGTAATTGGCCGGGACTACAATCTACAATTAAATTGATCACATATAAGTTATCATTTACCATCTGTGTTACATTGTTTATTATCCCTTTAGCTCTTGATGTGGCCCTCTATGCTTTGATCAAGCGATGTTCCCATTCTGCAAAAACAATTTCTTTATGTCTCTCCAAAATTTTGGGAAGATCTGTTTTTCTCCCTGATTCTGAGTCTTGCCATGAAAGAAAATCGGAGATCTTTTCATCTGCTTCATCAAATTCAATCTTAAGAGTGACTCCCTCATCTATCAGGGAAGATGTTAGTTCACATAGAGACTCTGCTTCTGTAATCTTTAGACAAAATTCATTTAATTGTTGAGACAATAATTTGTTTGTCTCCAAAGCTTCACTTTTGAATTGATCTAGAGTGGGATAATTCATGAACTTGTCCAATTTAGATTGAAACATATTTTCTTGTTTAATCTTCAGAGTTTGCTCATTTTGTAGAAGAGCTTGTAATTTTGCAATTTCTTGATTTAGCTGTTGTTGCTTTTCTAGGGTCTGCTGATCAATCTTCTCTTTTTCAACAACTGGTTTCTCTTCTAATTGTTTAGTCTTGAGTTCTTCATCCTGTAATCGTTGTTCCAACTGAATGATCTTTCGTTGATTTTCTGCAACCTTTTCTTCAAAAATGAAAATTTGTTCATCCTTTTGTTTCATCAACTGTGTAACTTCGGAAGCTTTATCTATAGTGGTAGCACTATAGGCACCTGCATACTGAGACAATTTGGTACTGAGACAATTTGGTGAGATCCTCAGATGGATCTACCTCAGCATTTTTATAAACAATATTCATAAATTCCCCCTGTGATGCCAAAAGTGCATCTTGATCAGCTCTTCTCCTTTTTCTCTGTTTTCTCACCACAGCCCTATGTTTGGGACTGTAAAATATATCTAAAGGAGGGATTTCTTCTATCTTTAGCATGATTTCACCTGTGGGGTTTTCAGGGATTATTTCTACATCCTGGTCCTTTGGATCATCAACTTGGGGAGTGTTTTGTTGTCCTATTTGCTAGGCAAATTATTCATATTGGCTCAACAAATGAGGAGTAACAATAAGTTTAGTCGCTTCTTTTCCTCCAAGTTGAGAACTTGCATTATTGTTTATATCATCTTTAGGTGTCTGTTCAGTGTTTTTACTCTCTTTGCTTCCTTTTTCAAAACGCACATGGGCATCAGTACCTGTGCTCTCTTTTCCTGCTTGAGCCGAAGACTGCTGTATATCAATTCTAGCAGCAGTTTCTGTCTTTCCAATGTCAGCTTTGCTGCTATCATCTTTCTTTTCCAAAACAGGATTAGCTCCTGTTACTTCTTTTCCAGAAGTACTTCCTGTATCTTTCTGTTTTGGTTCACATCCCTGTGTAGAAATCCGCAACTGATCCAGAGGAAATCTGAGTAGCCTCTGACTTCTAAATAATAAAAATTTATTTATCTCCTCAGGCTAAAATTTGGACTTGGCCAAATAAAAAATTTGAGACATTTTATCTACAGAAACAAATAAATCATCAAAGACATCTGGTTCATGTTCAAACCGAGAAATTGAAACAGAGGTAGTAAAATCATATGCCACCTTCCTGGGATCATATTGCCTTCCAGGAATTGTTGAAAGTTTAAGATCAGTTAACTTAACAACTTCTTTCTCAGCATGGACAAAATTTCTGAGAGTATAATCACCACATTTGAAAGGAAAAGTAGGCCACATAAGTTTTTTGCTATTCTTTAAAGTCCTAGACATACCTTCTACTGTTAGCTGATAAGAAATTTCCTGTGCTAACAGTTTGTCTGGAACATAAAAAGGAAGGATGTGTGGCTCTACAATACTTCCAAAAATTCTAACATAAGTGAATTTTTCCTCCCCGAACCAATCTCCAATAGAGGACAAATCAACTCTAGCTTTATCGGAAAGTCTAGGAGGGAATCGGCCAAAAATGATTTGGTAAATCGAAATAAGAAAACCATGGAAAACTTTGTAAACATGACTTCTGGAATATCCTTTCCATAAGAACTTAAGATATATATGAATTGGGACAAGTTCTTTAGGAGTCCATTTCCATCCTAATAGGGGAAATTCTGAATTGAAACAAATGGCATCTAGGATATAAGCATAAAAATAAAAAGGAGTGGAATTTCCTAAATTTTTGTCTTTCCTGTACTCAAGAATTTTGTTGGCTATCTTATTAGATAAAATAACCACCCAATCCATTATCTCAGAATTAATAGCAGCATGTATCAACGAAACCATTTGAATGGAAAACCTAGCTGAGTGATCATTACCAAACAATCTACACATCATAGCTACGACATAACAATATGGAGGCAATAGAGACTCCACGGAGTACATACTTGATGCCTCATGCCTGTGCTTTTCAGGAGCTCTTCTCCATTCTCTAATTGGTTCTAACTGATTTTCAATGTTTGCAACAAATTCTTTGATAAACTCTTTGATATAAATCTTCTATGGGTCAGGAAGTGGTACATTGCCTTGATATCTTCTGGTTTGAATGACCCAAATATTGTTCCAAATGCAGAAACAAAAATTTTGTCTTTGATAGACACATTGTCAATCACCCATCTAATAACATCGTAATACGGGAAAATGTTTGCCCGAGCTGCAACTCGGTGCAGAAATGAGTTTTCCAATGAACCAAGAGGACTTTTAGAATCTGAGTCTGAATCGGCTTCGTCAGGAACTGTGGCCTTTGTTTCAACAATTCTAGGGTTTCCCTTTTCCAATAGATTGTAAACACTTTCCCATGTCATTTTCCCAAGTCCCTGGCAAGAGGTATCTGTAACCAGCTTAAGCTTCGCTAGTTTTTCTCTAGGTAGCATAATAACCACATGGGCTTTTGCAGCAACGGTAACTTTCGATTTCCTAAATCTCTTCGACATTTTAGAATCAGGGAGTATTTCTCTTGCTCTATGAACAGAAAATTTGGATGTTCTATTGCTCTGCAACAAGGAGAAACTTTCAGCCAAAGTAAAAACGTAATAATGAAAAACAGCTATACAAAGGGTTTATTCATTAATTTGTAATTATTATCTCCATGGTTTAAAACTTAAATGCCCTCTAGGGAGTCACACTCATGCATTCAATCAAAATGAATCATTGTTATTCGTTTGATATCGTGAGTTTAATGTTATCGTACAATTGGAGATTTGGTGTATTTTCGAAATAAGTGTAGATATATTTCCTTTTAAAACTTATGAAACATGATGGATAATAGTAAATGGATATTTAATTCATAATCGCATCGCAATTTGTTTAAAAGGGAAATGAAACAAGACTTATACTAAATCCCGATTGCGAAGATCGCATCAGAGATTTAAAATGAAATGAACCGTTTAATACTTTCTCCGAAAATGCGATTGCGATGAGATATGATCCATCGCATCGGACTTTTAAAATGAAAGAATGCAATGTTTTAATTTCTTCCGAAATGCGATTGCGATGTATCGCATCGCATCGGAAATATATACAAGAAACACAACACTTTAAACTTATCCGAAATGCGATTGTGATTGAGCGCAATCGCATCGGAATTTTACAAAGAAAAAACAAATCTTTTAAAGAACTCTCCGAATTTTCTGATTGCGATTACTGTTCATTTTAATTATTATTAAGTATAAAGTATTTATTATATGTTTTATATGTTTAAAAGGCTTTATAACTCATCGGATCGGAAATTTATTAAAGGTTGTATACTTTGTGAATAAAAATGTGATATGCATCCTTTTATCAATGAATCTTTTATTTCTATTTAGGAATAAAAATATAAAAAGGGGAC
The DNA here is from genome assembly GCA_034641835.2 of Pinus albicaulis. Classification (NCBI taxonomy): domain Eukaryota; kingdom Viridiplantae; phylum Streptophyta; class Pinopsida; order Pinales; family Pinaceae; genus Pinus; species Pinus albicaulis. Next base: position 28,192 of record JAXQQM020068587.1, read on the forward strand.
CTATTTTAAATGGGATTTATTTCTAAAATTTAAAAATGGGGAGGGTTGTTGTACATTATAACAGGCTCATAAAAAACAGGGAAATATTACCAATCCTTGTAAGTTGTGTGAAGGGAATCATCCTATTCACCTTTGTCAGTATATGGATGAAGCCAAGAGAGTGTTGGAAAACTCCATTGTTTCTGCACCTTGCCTTCCGGCTGGTTACCAGAAGATTTCCTCGAGTCCTTCGCTAGTCGATTCCACGATCGGTCAAGCGTCATCCTTGCTCGATCTCTCTCCCCTAGAAATTTGAGTTCAGGAATCTGTTCCTGACTAACCATTGGCCAAGGAATCAGTCGATCTAACCCCGTCTGTGGTGCATCAGGTATTTTCCTTCGAGATTCGGTCCCTTTCCCCTCAGGTTCTTCTTGTTTCTTCAGATTCCTCAGACTTGGAGAAAGATTCTCCTGTCCCTATACCTCAGGAAGCTTCTCCTCCGCCTATTGTCATGGAGGTCCCGGAGGATACCCCTCCTGCCTCCATGATGGAGGTTGTGGAAGATGCTCCTCTTGCTCTTGTAACACCAGGGGATGACCATCTCATTTTTATGGTACACCCTCCAAGTATTTTGGTTGCTTCCTTTGATTGGAATTGATTTGCAGGATACTGCCTTTCGTCTTATGTGCCTTTCAAGATAACGGTACAAACCTTTGATTTGGTTGTACCTAGCACTATTATGGATGAAGGCGCATCTATTAGTATTATGTCTTCCACTACTTGGCAAGATTTTGTTTCTCCACCACTTATGCCTGTTACTCAGAATCTGTTGGCTTTTAACAGAGGAACCAGTCAACTGTTAGGGATCCTTCCGAAGTTTCCTGTTACTTTACGAGGGAAAACTATCTATATAGACGTGATGGTTGTTCTAGGACCCTTGGATTACAATTTACTCTTGGGACGCGATTATACTTATGCCATGGGTGCGCTTGTCTCCTCCCTCTTTCGTGTGATTTGTTTTCCACACAAAGGTCAGATCATGACCATTGATTAGCTTTCATTCTTTGGTCCTAACATGACATCTAGTCCACCATCATCCCTTCCCAATCTTTATCCACCAGTTGTATCTTCCCCGTCGCAGGTTAATTATGTGGCTACCTGTCCCGTGCCCGTATCCAGTGATAGTGTTGTTGTGCATCATGTGCTGGGGGCATTGGGTCCTGATTTCTGAGATGTTGTTCTCCCATCGAATGAGCGACTCTTGGAAGCCATGACTTCTTACTCGCTGTGATAAGGTCTTCGGAGCATAGTTCGTTTTCTTGTGTCAATCTCTTTAAAAAATGAAACAAGGTCTTTGGAGCATAGTTCGTTTTCTTGTGTCAAGCTCCTTAAAAAATGAAACAAGGTCTTTGGAGCATAGTTCGCTTTCTTGTGTCAAGCACGTTAAAAATGAAACAAGGTGTTCCGAGGATGGTTCGTCTTCTATGTCAACCTCATTAAAAAATGAATTAGTTCATGAGGATACTTCTTTTAATGTGTCAACCTCATTAAAAAAATGAAACACGTTCCTATTCAATTTGAGTCTTTGATAAGATCTCGTAAAATCCCAGTCGAGTATTTCTCTTGATCTCGTAATTTGAACCTTCACTGCATCTGCTTTGCATATACACTGAAGCTTGGGGGGCATGTACCTCGAATTGAGACACCATGCTAGGGGTATGCCCGATTTTCCTTGTCATTTAAAGCATAGTTTAATTGGTGTTTTCAAGCTTGCGTAAAAATGAAAACTCATTTCAAGCATAGTTTACTTAGGTTTTAAGCTTGCATAAAAATAAAACTCATTTTCAAGCATAGTTTACATTTGTGCTTTTAAGCTTGTATAAAAATGAAACATTTTGGTTTGATGTGCTTTGCGAACCTTTACTTTTCCATTGGATCGTTACTTATGCAAAGTATTTAGCTGATACATTAGATAACATTGTATTAGACATTTGCATAACATATAAAACATCATCACGCATGTAAAAGATCCATGTAGAAAATAGATGTGTATATATATATATATATATATATATATCATTTGTTTACAAGCCGTGTGCATCATAAAACCCACAAAAAATAATATATGTCTGTTTCAGTTACATCATGAGACAACATGTCTCTCTAAAATGTGCAGAAATAAAGTCTAATGCCTAGTTGGCGTGGTGCTCATGATAGCACGTCACCGCCCGTACCAACTGCCTCGGTAAGTGGTGGATATGGCTTGGCACTCCTATAGTGTGCTTCTGATAAGCTCTAGGTACGTCATCAAAACGGGCATAATCTGGGACCCCACGGGTGATTCCCTCCATGTTCTGCACTAACTCCTCGTCAATACCCTCACCCTAAGGATCGAAGTCACGAGGAGTCTGCCTCGCTATTGGAGACATACCAGCAGGATGCTCTGGGCCAACATCTATATCTATATCAGATTAACTGTCAGAACATGCATATATACTAAAAATCATAAAAATCATAAAAATAAAAAATGGGTTTTACCAAGTTCTTCATCCCAATCTTCTCCCTCCGAGAGTGGGAGGTCTGGGTCTCCGGTAAAGTCTATGTCGGCGTAGGGCCAATCCTCCACAATGATCAGCTATCATCGGAGCCAATAAAAAAACTCTGGCCTCCACAGCATCTGCTAGCCACCCCCTGCTCTGGGCATCAGTGCCACCCATCGGGCCATCCGTGGCTCTCTCAGTGGTGGCTCCAGGACTATAGCCTCCTGGCGCTGAAATATGGGTAATCGTTCTAGGAAGAATGATACCAGAGTCGACCCATACCCAAACTGCTTTAGTTTGGACTTCTTGCATTTTGTGAGCTGTTGTTTAATGTTCATGGTTACGGCCTCGGCCCAGTCAAAGATGGTCAGGTTCATACACTTTGAAGTGAGAATTAATTGCATCTTTGTGGCCTTGTGCGGTTCCTACGACCCTGCAGCTCGTGTAATGGTGTGTAGCACTACTCTTAGTGCTAGATCAGGGACGGTCTGAATGTCCACTTTATCGCTCCCTGTTTCTTTGCGTGCCCCTGGGCACACCCTGTTCATGACCATTTTCATGCTTTCCCCTGAAGGCCTGGTACCGGTCAGAATAGGGACTGGACCCTTGCGTGACAGTTCGGTGATGAAATACACATCGGATACTTTGAGCTCAAGCTCTTGGTCTTGAAGTATTAATTTCTTCTAATCCTCATCCTAAATACTGATGAGATACTGTAGCAATTCGGGCTGAGCCCGGAGACATGGCGTCAGAAAGAACTTTTTTAACCCGCAATTCCTAAGAGCATTCATACATTGCTCGTTTTTCATTGCATGTTCATATTATTCACTATGTTCTCTCTCTTTCCATTCGATAACCATATTTTTTTCTTGATACCTGCATCAATCAATCATGAGAACATTGTAAGCCCCCTTGGGTATTCAAATTTACATTCCATTGGTTGCATTTTTTGAAATTTGATGCGGATTTTGAGTTTCGCCGTTGGCGCGACTATTTGGCTAACAGTCGTGCTAGCTGGCACAATCCCTGTGTAAAATAGGGTGGATTGGTGCGGGTCCGTGCCTGAAACCCGTGCCAACCGTGGAGCCCTAAATTTTAACAATCCTCCCCTAAGGGACCTCAAATAACAATAAAATGCAGTAAAATGTAACTTAAAAGATGGCAAAAGAGGTCGGCTCTTACCTAAACTGGACATAATTCGATTTGGTCCACTGGATTGATCACACTCGTTGCCTGAAGATCGAAGAAGAAATGGGTCACTATTGCTCTGCAAGGAGGTAAAAGTGAAAAGTAAACATTTTTGACCACTGTTGGTCTTTCATAACTTTTCAAAGTCCTAAAATAGGTTTTAAAACATATTTGTCGATATATTTTCATATTAGTTTTGTAGAATATGTTTTACACGCGTCTTTTTGTGCAGCAACAGGTTGTTCACACAGTTTTGACGAAGAGACGAGTTGTATTTTATACTTTTTTGGACTCGGTGAAAACACGAAAAAGTCACTACTGGAGTCACCTTTCAGCACTTTTCTGACTCTCTAAAACTGAAAATATTTTCGAGTCGCTTGTCGTTTTGAGGTCGTTAAATTGGATGCGAAGTGATATCTAACCAGTATACGTTTACCCCTTTTTCGGGCTGGGATAGATTATTTACGAAAAAGGAATACCCTAGCCTATCGCGACTAGGAGGTTTTCTCAGACATAGTTTTCTACCTTTTCAGATCTGAGGGACTATTTATGAAAAGGGACTGCTGGAGTTTTCTTTTCTGGCTTCTTTTCAAACTCTCTAAATATGAAAATATTTCGACTTCTTCCTTTTTCAGACTCGTTAAAAGCTGATGACATCGGACTCCGTCGCAATGATGTTACTCGAGTTTCTCCTTCCTAGGGCTCGTAAAATGTACTAGGTTGGATTTGTCTGAAAGAAAAAATTACATTGCAAGCATATGTTATCCCCTTCAAGCTTGTTTTCAAAAATAATTGGGGTACTCGCCAGAAATGGTGGGGGAAAATGGAACTAAAATCATAGTCGTGTTGGCAGTATGTCGCTCTTGAACATGGCACTTGTCTGCATTTGTGTCGGGTTGGGGACATCTCATCTTATTATCTGCTTGCCTCCATGGGTTTGGGTAATCTATTTTGACCGCTCATCTGCTCTTTGCCACATCACCGTGACCTCGGATCCCTTGACGTCAAATACTGCCAAATCCAGTGTTGTGTGGCCGATTTGTTCAAGAGAAGTTGGCCTCTGCAGTTTTCAACCTCCCTCTGATTCTTTGTTGGTCTTGATTCAAAAACATTATTTTCCTCTGTCTCATGTCGATGATGTGGGAAACATTATGACCCACCTTCGATCAAGGTCACTTCCTGTCGAATTCAGCTCATTATCCAGGAAGATGGTCTAGGGACTCCCTTTAGGTGCCTTGGACCCTGCATGATTCAATGGTAGATTCTTTTCATTCGATGCAAGGTTTTCATTATTGGCCTTCGATCGGAGGATTCTACGGGTGTTCGACGCCAGATCACTGTTCACATTCTATAGATTGTACCTCTTGTACCTTGGGAGCCATTGTCATTATTGGTGGTTTCTCTCGCGTATGTTAATAGTTTTCATCATTGACTAGTAATCAGACGATGTTCTTGCATGTTCGAATTTAGCTCATTTATTCGCATGCAAGAACTTGTACTTTGTGCGAGTCAATATGGAGCGCAAGACCCTGGATTTTGTCTAATGAAATCTAGGCTGTGGGTTCTGTGTGGATTATTATGAATTATTACATGGCTCTTTTGATTGGATGGCTGCGACCATACCTGAGTCTACTTGTTGATCCTTATTTTGCTGGATGGCTGCATCCATACCTTGGGTCTTAGTTTTTGTATACTTTATGGATGGCTGCACCCATACCACATATCATGTATCAAAGATGTCAATTGTATTTGTACTTGCATGTCTTCCGACGATAGTGTTTTCAGTTGAACGGGTTCTCATAAAGCATTTCACCCCTCCCTCTCTCTAGGACCTCATGCTTTAGGGGGCATCTGTTTCATAAAATTTTGTCACCGTCCCTGCAATCCCTCATCCCGTACATTGGAGGACTATTCCTGTGACCTGTGAATAGTGAAATGTCCTGAAAACACCTTGATGGCATCCTTCTGCATAAGGGCAAGAATTCTCCTGCAGAACATTTCCTCAGAAAAGCACCCAAAAACCCATGTTTTGGCATTGGCGCGAGTAGCCAGTTCATCCCTCAAGCCAATGAGGGAAATATACACTAGAGGTCATGCCAGCTGGCGCTTTGTCCCTCTGTTCTACCCGCACCAAGCCTATTTGGGAATGTTTTTTAAAAATAAAAGGCGGAAGTTTGATTCTAAAAACTTCAGAATGAATCATCAAAAAGAGGTTGGGAAAACCATCTGAATAATCCATCTCAACGAGAACCCATGCTATCCTTTTAGTTAGAATACCCGAGTACCCATCGTCCGTGTCAGACCAAGAAGTAACTCCACAAAACTCAATGTATATTGGATGGAGATTGTGTGTGTATTTATACATGGAGGTGAGGCTATTGGGATTCACTTCCCAATGACTCTTGGCCTTCCTTATTTACTAAATTACAACAATATACAATCTCACCCAACCCCTTAGGATTAGGTGTCAACATTTCCCCTTTAATCTGAAGGGATGTTGTGAGTCCAAGCATCGTTTTGAACTTTTCAAACTTTTCTCTTCCAAGAGCTTTGGTGAAGATGTCTATGGTCTGCTCATTTGTGGAACAATGACGTATATGGATGGTTTTAGATTGAACATGATATCGAATCAGATGGTATTTTGTATTGATGTGCTTTGTTCGATCATGGAACTTTGGGTTCTTGGACAACTTTATTGCAGAAGTGTTGTCGATCATGAGTGGTGTTGAATGCATTTGTTTCATCTGCAAATCTTCAAGGATTTTCCTGATCCACACAATTTCCTTTGTTTCTTCCGCTACTGCCACATATTCTGCCTCGATTGTGGAATCTGTTGGAACTGACTATTTTTGTGATCTCCATGAGACAACTCCTGATCCAAGACTCATGGTATAACCTGAAGTAGACACCCCAGTTTCTTTTTCCCCATTAAAGTCTTAATCAGAGAATCCAATCAAGCTGAAATCGCCTACCTGTGTATATTTGAGTCCAAAGTCTTGAGTCCCCTTCAAGTACTTTAGAACTCTTTTTGCAGCAGACCAATGTCCTTCACAAGGTTTTTGCATAAACCTGGAGAGGATTCCAACAACAAATGAGATGTCTGGTCTGGTGGTAGTCAGGTAGATAAGACTTCCAACAAGTTGTCTATAATTCATTGCATCCTCGAATTCCTTCCCTTCAATGGATGTGAGCTTCAAGTTTTGTTCCATTGGAGTGGTTAAGGGATTGCATTCATCCATACCAAACTTGTTCAAAAGATCTCCAATGTACTTCTTTTGAGAAAGAAATATAAATTTAGGGTGTTGAGTTATTTCAATACCCTAATAGTAACGAACATAACCCAAATCAGTCATTTCAAAACCTTTCTTCAATTCTTTCGTTATGGATGCAATATAACTTTCATTGTTCCCTGTCATCAAAAGATCATCTACATACACCACAAGATAGACAACTATTTTTCCAACTTTCTTAACAAACAAGGTTGCATCATCAAGATCAAAATGTTTGAAGTCAAGTTTCAGAAGATGCTCAGTTAATTTCTCATACCAGGCTCGCGGTGCTTGCTTGAGGCCATACAAGGATTTTATAAGCTTGCATACTTTGTGTTCTTGGCCCTTCACAACAAATCCTTCTGGCTGGGACATAAGAAATTTCTCCTTTATATATCCATTCAAAAAGGCAGTTTTTACATCCATCTGATGGACTTTCCATCCCTTCTGTGCTGCTAGGGCAAAGAGAGTCCGGATGGTGGCTCATTTTGCTGTGGGAGAAAAATTTTCTTCATAATCGACCCCTTCTTTCTGTGCAAAACCTTTTGCCACAAGCCTGGCTTTGTGCTTCTCAAGTGAGCCATATGCTTTGTACTTGTTCTTGTAGATCCACTTATAGCCAATTGGTTTGGTTCCCAAAGGAGGATCAACCAGCTTCCAAGTGTCATTCTTTATCAAGGTATCATACTCCTTTTGCATCGCTTCATTCCATTCATCATGAGAAGCGGCTTCTTTGAAGGAAGTTGGTTCATGATCTGTAGACAAAATCAATTCACAGTTATAAGCAATATCCATATCAACAGGTGAATCAGAATTATCCATATCACCTTCGTTTTGTCTAGTGGAACTTCTTGTTCCTGTCTTTCCAGCCTCATCAAGAGGAACATTTTCTAGTGTCTTTGTCAACCATTTGGGGGGACCTTTCTAAGATGGCCCAGGCTGCTCATTTGACTGAGTTGGAATTGAATCAAGATTCAATTTCTCAATTCTGTAAATCACATCATTCAAGGTGTCATCCGTGGTTGGTTCTTCAGGTGGGGGAGAAAGTGCTTCGGGAAATGATTCCACAGATTGATTCAGTATAGGAATCCCCCCTTCAAGATGTGGAATTTGATTATAAAATTCTTGAAAATACTTTGCATGTGTGAATCTATCCAGGAGATCAAGTTGCCGCTCAACAACATTGTCAGTCTTGGAAGATTTAAGGAATATGACATCTCTTGCTATTACAAACTTGTTATTGACTTCATCATAGAGACGATATCCTTTGGAGGTATTGGAATACCCCAAGAAGATACATTTTCGACTTCTAGCACCAAGTTTATTCCTTTGTACCTTGGGTATCAAAGCATAACAGGTGGAACTAAAGACCCTGAAATGCTTTACTGAAGGAATGTGGACATGCCACATTTCATAAGGAGTTTTATTTCTGATTGAATTTGAAGGACACCTATTATTTATGTATACAACACATAGAACTGCATCAGCCCAAAACATCAATTTTACATTCTTAAAAAACATCATGGAGTGAACCATAATTAAAATTGTCCTATTCATTCTTTCAGCGACACCGTTTTGTTGGGGATTATAGGGCACAGTTGTTTGATGTTTGATCCCATGTTGACGAATATAATTTTCAAATTCGTTTGAAGTGTATTATTTTCCATTATCAGTATGTAAAGAGCCAATATGAGTTTGTGCATCATTTTCAATCCATGCATGAAAATTCTTGAATGTTTGAAAAGCATCAAACTTGTTCTTCACTAAGTAAACCCAACACATTATGGTGTAATCATCAATAAATGTCATCATATATTTATTTCCATTTGTAGAAGAAACAGGCATAGGGCCACATAAATCTGAATGAATAAGCTCAAGTTTTCTATGTGCTCTGGAATGTGAATCATGAAATGGATGTTTGCTATGCTTTCTTAGAATACAAGCATCACATTGCTTAAGTTTCCTAGGAATTGTAGGTAGTCCATTAACACCATTTTTCTTCAACAATCAAAGGTTGTCATAGTTTAAGTGTCCAAATATAGCATGCCATAAAATACTTGATGGGAATATAGCTTCATCATGATGTGAACTGAATGCAAAGTTTTTTGCATGAGCAGAGGAACCTTGCAGCTTCAAGAGTCTTCCTTCTTCTATTCCCTCCATGACAAGTGAGCGATATGACGCTTTTCTGACCTCAGCCTTGCCATCAAACATGTAAATGGAGTGTCCTTGCTGGCGGATGTGGACCAAGGATAGCAAGCTTCTCCTCAACTCAGGGAGGTATAGACCCTCATGTAGAAGATGATCTGGAAGACCAGACAACTTAAGCCTAATTGTGCCAAGCCCTGATGGTTTGAGTTTGGATTAATCTGCAAAGTATATTGCTCCATCAACTTTGTTAGTAAATTCTTTAAAAAAATATTTTCTAAATGTCATGTGACATGTTTCTCCTGAATCTAGCAACCAATCATTTCTCCAAGAAGTAAATGAAACATCAAACAAGTCTTCAGTTACTCCATTGTTACAATGTGCTATAACAAAATGAGCGGATTCAGGTGCTTTACCTTTGTCTCTGTCATTAGTTTTACCTTTTTCTTGATTCCTTTGCTGCTTAATTTTATCCCAAGGTATCTTTCATGTAGATGCATCATGCCAGTCTTTATTGTAGCGTATGCAATGAAGATCAGATTTTTCAGTTTGAGTTTGTCTGCCCCCCTTCCTCTGAAATTTCTTCTTCCTCTTCCTCTTCAGCCACATCTTCCCCTGGAAGAATCTTGAGCATAACTATTCTCTTTATGTGCAAAGCATACAACCTCTTCAGAATTCAGAGGGGTAGTCATATTTCCAAAAGCTTTCTCTCTTTTTGCAAACTTTTTCTCAAGGGACTCAAAAGTGATTTTCACAAGGTTTCCACTTGTTTGCAATGACTCAAGATAATTTGAGTAAGTGGGATACAAAGCCTTAACATATGCTATGAGAGATATGTCAACATCTTCACCAGTGCTCTTAATTTCATGCATGATAGATTTTACTTCTGAAGCTAATGCAAGAGGATCATCATTTTCAATTCCAGATTGAACAGCTTAATCGTTAATTGAACAATCTCAAGTTCTGAATGTGAGTCATAGAGTTCTTTTATCTTGCTCAAGGCTTGATAGGCATTCGAAAATGGTGTAATATGGCGACTCAAATCTTCATTTATGGAAGTTGCAATCAAGGCATATGCCTTGCAGTTCTTGTTTTCCCAAATGGTGATCTCCTTGTCTGAAGTGGGCTTTGCTGGTGGAAGGTCATCTTCTCCTTCACAAATTCCTCTCCACAACTCATTAAAAATGAGTGTGTGTTTGATTTCCAAGACCATTCACGATATTTCTCCTTGCCAGAGAGAACAACTCCTACAATAGATATGAGAGAATGCATTCTTTTGATGGAAAAAATACTTTGCTGGGTAAAAACTCAATTCTGGTTTCAATTCTGCAATTTTTTTTTTTTTTTTGTAAAAAAAAATTGGGGAAAACAGAGGTATTATCTAGGGGAGGTGTTTTCTGGGGGAGGTATTTTCTAGGGGAGGTGATTACTGGGGGAGGTGTTTTCAGGGGGAGTTCATTACTGGGGGAGGTGATTTTTGGGGGAGGCCAATCTGTAAAAATAAAATAAAATTTATAAAATTTGTCCAAATTAAAAAGGGAACGAAGAGTCTACATGGGATGGGAGGGAAGGCCGAGCAGCCATGAGAGGGGAGCGGAGGGCCGAGAAAGAGGCTGTGAGAGGTGAGGGGGCATGCTGGTTGGGGAGGGAGTGAGGGGTTGGTTGGGGAGGGTGCAGTGAGCGAGGTGGGGATGGAGTGGGGTGGGGAGGTCGTGCAGTGAGTGGGTGAGCGGGAAGGGAGCGGGGTGGGGAGGTGTGAGGGAGGGTGAGGTGAGCGGGGTGGGGATGGAGTGGGGTGGGAAGGTCATGTAGTGAGCGGGTGAGCGGGGAGGGAGTGGGGTGGGGAGGTGTGAGGAAGGGTGAGGTGATCGGGGTGGGGATGGAGCGGGGTGGGAGCGGTCATGCAGTGAGGGGGTGAGCGGGGAGGGAACGGGGTGGGGTCGGGAGGGCTATGCGAGAGGGCCGAGGGGTGAGAGCTGGAGTGTGTGAGGTGAGCGGAGTGGGGTGGGAAGGGAGCATTATGAAGTGAGGCTGTGAGCTGGGGTGCGTGAGGTGAGCGGTGTGCTATGCGAGGGGGTGGGAATGAGCAGCGTGGGTGGGAATGAGTGAATGGGAATGGGAATTCGCACAGAATAGTAAAAAAATGTATAGAAATTTGTAATTTGCACAGGAATTACAGTCAAGTTAATTGTGCTCAAAATTTGAGTAGAAATTGCACATTAGAGGCAGAATGTGCAGAGAAAAAAAAATGCAGAATTTTCCAGAATGTAAAATGGCAGGAGCATAAAACTGAATGCACAATGACAGTCTGCAGAAATGCAGAGAATGAGTGAGTTACACCAAAGGCAAGAGTGCCAAAAATGGGACTGGCTCTGATACCATGTCAGACCAAGAGGTAACTCCGCAAAACTCAATGTATATTGGATGGAGATTGTGTGTGTATTTATACATGGAGGTGAGGCTATTGGGATTCACTTCCCAATGACTCTTGGCCTTCCTTATTTACTAAATTACAATAATATACAATCTCATCCAACCCCTTAGGATTAGGTGTCAACACTCTGCATAGAATTATTTACCAATATTATTTGTGATGGCCATAATAGATGGTTTATTCCACAATTCCAATGGAAATCTGGTAAGAGTTAACAATATGATTCTTACTTGGGATAACTTGTTAAAAAGAGTTTATCAGGTCCCAGGAAGATGTGGTTTATGCTGTAAAAATACTAAATATGTGACACGTCTCTTTATACAGTGTCCATTTGTGGTATCTATATGGATTTTTGTCTTCAATATGCTTGATTTAAAATCAAATAGGGACAGGGAATCCATTGGGGACTGCCTATATCAATGGTTTATGGAGCATAAATAATTCAAAGCTTTTCCCTTTTATATCATGTGTGGCATATGGAGAATAAGAAATGCTTAGATATTTTATATTGTTGGGTCGGCTGGGAGGGGTATGTTGGAAATACTGAGAGGGGGGTGAATTAGTATTTCTTTTCAATTGTTAATTATTGCCAGTTAGATTCTTCACAATTAAAAACAGAGAGGTGTATAATAATGATATTAAGGATTAATCAGAACTTTAATCCCCTTTTTTTTAATAATAGTATACAATAGATGAGTGAAGGGCACCAACCCTTTTAATGAAACAGGCACCAACCTGTTGCCAAGCATCAACTTGGACTTTGATGAGGCTCTGACCTCTAGGGCTTTGACCCTATCTTCTCAAGGCACCAACCTTGTGTTTAGTAGCTCCTACTCCAAGGACACCAATCCTTCAGAAATATTTAGAGAGAAAATGTGAGATGTACTTACATAAGTGTCTTCAACAAGATCTATGATACCTAGCCAAATCCTCCAAGTCACTACATCATGGTTTCCAATGGTATCTCAAGATCAGGTTCTACAAGTGTCTTTAGATGACTTCAATAATTCCTCAAAGGTGTTTTTCAATAATCTGCTCAAGTTTTGCACCAGGTCTTCCAAACAACTCTCTTCAAGTTACTTTTGCTTCAAGGATATTCAAATGTTCTGATTTGGAAATGTCTACACCAGCCTCTAGGACTGCCTTCAAAGAACTATCAATGTCTTCACTATCCAAATATGCTCCAAGACTCACTGTTCAAGACCTTTCACATTCTTAACTTGTACAAACCTCCACTAGATGTTCACAGTACTTTGTTCAGATTCAAGGTGATTTCAAGTTATAACAATCCGAAGACGTTGAGCCACCACAAGGATAAATCTGAGCTGCTGTAATGAGTATCGAGCCACTATTTCACAATAAGAATACACAGATCCGAGGCTATGTATATATGCAATAGAACCGAGCTTGAGGTCTACTGATCCGAAGTCTGTAGGTATTGATCCAAGCTCTTAAAACTGCAACAGGTCATGAGTTTTGAGTGATAGAGACTGAAGCACTGCTTACTAGGTCTATACAATAGAATTTAACCCACAGATTAGGCCCACAATTTTCTAAAACAGAACTGGGATATGTATACAGTTCGAAGATAATACTATTGTTGTTGAAGAGGGTCTGAGCTCCTTTACCACAGATTGGATTTTTATAAGTCCGCGCCACAGGAGTTTCACAGTACTGTAATGAATCCACTGTGATAAGTCCAAGAATCTTCATAGGATTTTATGGATTAAATAACTTCAAGCCCAAGCAGAATCATTGTTCTCCTCTTTGTTTTTTTTGGTTCACGAGATGTGAACTTACTCTGCACTTTCCTGTAGATGTGTGACCGAATTCCTGGGTAAAGGATGAGCTTGAAAACTTTAATAAATAGTGATTTTCACACAGCAAAATGAAAGGACACGTCTCTTCAAATAGGCCGACATGAAGGACAGAATAGGTTGGCTCACTGCTGTGGTTAATTTTCCTTCACTTAAAAATTCCATATCTCATCAACCGTTGGGAGTTTAGGGGCATGTAAAGGCTCATTAGAAAGAGAAAAAAAAATTCTTTTAGATGGTCTAGGATTCATTGGGATAGGCTGCCTCCAAGGTGACAAAAATATTTTTTCTTTATAACTGACCTTGAATGTTTATGTGCAGAGAGTAAAAATTCTGTCTCCAAGGTTATCTTCATTGTTAGACTTACTGATCAACCTATTGCGAACAATGACAACTTGGATTAACAATCTCCCCCTTTGTCATTGGATGGCAATATTCTTCTTCTCTCCCTCTTTGACATCAATGGCAATGGGGTGCCAAATTACTCCCCCTGTCATGCTATTCCCCCTAACATATTGTACCCCTGACATGCTGCTTGATTTAATGTGAGGCAAGAGCAATGACCCCCATCTTTTGGCGAAGATACTTAAATGCTTATCTTGGAAGAGTTTTTGTAAAGATATCCACAATTTTCTCTTTTTTATTGACGTATTCCAACCTGATATTGTGTTCAACAACTTGTTCACGGAGAAAGTGGTATTTCATTGGAATATGTTTGGTTCTTGAGTGCATCACCGGATTCTTTGAAAGACTGATGGCGCTAGTATTGTCACAAAAAATAGTAATTGGTTGCTTATTTTTTATGTTGACATCCTTTAAGGCTTCCTTCATCCATAGAATTTGTGTACAACAATCAGCAGCAGCTATATATTCGGCTTCAGCTGTAGAAAGGGATATAGATGATTGCTTTTTGCTGAGCCAAGATACAAGACAATCTCCCATAAAGAATGCATTTCCACTGGTGCTTTTTTGAGCATCCACGCTTCCGGCCCATTTAGCATTAGAATAAGCTGTCACCATAAGAGTCGAACTCTTAGGATACCAAAGACCAAAATCAGTCATTCCTTTCAGATATCTAAGAATTATTTTCACAGCTGCTAGATGGGATTGTTTAAGACTTGATTGAAATCTTGCTACCATTCCTACTGCTTGCATAATATCTGGTCTTGTAGCAGTTAGTATAGGAGAACTCCAATTATTGAGCTGTAAAGAGTTGCATCTATTTGGGGGGTATCATCATCTTTGCTTAGTTCACAATCTGTGGTCATTGGTGTGCTCATAGGTGCACAATCTTCCATCCCATATTTTTTAATAATGTCTTTAAGATATTTTTCTTGAGATATAAACATGCCTACAGAGGTTTGACATATTTGTAGCCCAAGAAAGTAATACAACTCACCAATCATTGACATCTCGAATTTTTTGGACATATTTAGAGCAAATTCATGGCTCATTTGTTCATCATTGCTAGCAAAGATTAGATCATCGACGTAAACAAGAGTGATTAGAAGTTTTTCCTTCTCCATCTTCATGTATAGATTGCTATCTGCCACTCCCTTTTTGAAACCTTCTTGTTGTAGATAGTGATCCAACTTTGCATACCATGCTCTAGGGGCTTGTTTCAATCCATCAAGTTAGTTTGCATACAAGGTCTTTTCCTTCAGAAAGATCAAATCCTTCTGGTTGCTCCATGTAAACTTCCTCCTTGAGATCTCCATTCAGGAATGTTGATTTTACATCCATTTGATAAACCTTGAATCCTTTTGAGCAAGTAAATGCTAGAAACATTCTTATGGCTTCCATTTGAGCTACTGGTGCAAAGGTTTCTTGTGAAGTCAATTCCTTCGATTTGCGAGTATCCTTTGCAGACAAGTCTGGCTTTCTTTCTGATGATTTTTCCATCTTCATTCATCTTGTTTTTGAATACCCATTTTGTTCCAATTATATTTTTATCTTTCGGGCGAGGTACCAATTCCCAAGTCTCATTTTTCTTGGTTTGAGACATTTCTTCATCCATGGCCTTTATCCAATGAGGATCTTTGCTTGCTTGAGAAAAAATTTCAGGTTCTATTAAAGATAATAGAGCCACATCATTTTTCCTAAGGGTGCTTATCATCCTTCTTCAAGTTTGGATTCCTTCATCCATATTTTCGATGACCTGTTCTTTTGGATGATATATTTGTACAAACTTGATCTTGGAGGGAGTTTGTGAAGATTCATTTTGAGGTTCTCTTCAAGGTTCTTCATTCTCCTCCTCTTTTTTAGGTTCTTCTTCTTCACTTTGTACAAATATAGGCTCAACTTCATGATCTTCAATTCCTTTTTCTGGAAGGCCTTCGTCAATGCTTTCCACTATTCTTCATAGACGATAGTTTTTACATTTGTAAGCTTTTCTCCTAGTGGAGTATCCAAGAAATATTCCTTCGTCAACTCTTGAATCAAATTTACCTGGTGAGTCATCATTTATTTTTATGAAACATTTGCTTCCAAAAACACTAAAATATTTTACAGAATCAAGTCTTCCTTTCCATAATTCATAAGGAGTCTTTTCATTATTTGGTCTTAGTTGAGTTCGATTTAAGGTGTAAACTGCGGTGCCAACTGCTTCTCTCCAAAATTTTGGTTGCAAATCGGCTGCTAGTAGCATTGTCCTTGCCATTTCTTGAATGGTTCGGTTCCTTCTTTCAACTACTCCATTTTGCTGGGGTGTCCTAGTAGTAGAGAGTTCTCTTTCGATTCCATGCTCTTTACAGAATGTATCAAACTCTTTTGAGGTGAATTCTCCTCCTTTATCCATTCTAAGGCATTTAATCTTAGAATATTTCTCATTCTCAATGAGACTTTAAGATTTTTAAAACATTCAAATGCTTCGGATTTATATTTTATGAAATATATCCACATCATTCTAGTATAGTCATCAAAAAATAGAGCAAAGTACCTTTCACCCTGAAGAGTTGGAGTTTTGGTTGGCCCACACAAATATGCATGAATAATTTCCAAAGGTTTTGTCGTTGAGAACTCCTTAGTTTTGTGGCTAGTTCTGGTTTTCTTTCCATGTTGGCATGGGCCACATACAACTTGATTTGGTTTGCACATTTTTCGAATATCCCTTACTGCATTAATTTTGCTGATGTTGACTAGGTTATCAAAACTTGTATGCCCCAATCGCTTGTTCCATAACCAACTTTCGTCTATTTGACTTAAGTAACATTTATCTTCTTGAATTCTACTGAGAATGTAAACATTATCTGGTGTTCTTACTCCTTTCACCACAAGCTCTCCTAAGGACGAATCTCTTATTTCACAATTTTTTGTACTAAAGACAACATTATGTCCTTGGTCACAAATCTGGCTGACACTTAAGAGATTGTGTTTGAGCCCTTCTACCAGCAAGGTATTTTGAGCCTTTCCTAGTCCATTAAAAAGGGTAGCAGTCCCTTTTCCAGTGATTTTAGCAGATCCACTTCCAAAAGATACATTTCCATTTTTCTTGTTCAATGAGATAAACTTCTTTTGGTCACCTGTCATATGTCTTGAGCATCCACTATCCACGAACCAATGATTTTCTTCACTATGAGCACATAGAGCTAGGCCACATTTATCAGTTTTGAGATTTAAGTTTTTAGCTTTTTCCCTTTTGAGAGGGCAATTTTGTTCATTATGATCATAATCATCAGATAATGAGCAAGACGGATCAAACTTAGCCAAAGGATCAAATGAATTGTAAGTTTTGATTTGTTCTTGCTCTTTAGGCCCACGCAGTTGATTTGGTTGATTATTCAATCTTGGTGCTTCATTCTTATGAGCCTTGCAATGCTTAGCTTGATGCCCAAAGTTTTTACAATTGTAACAATGCCCAAGAAAAATAGTTTGATACCTATTGTAGTATCCATAGCTTGAATCAACATTCTTCCTTGAATTTTCTCTTTCAAATCTTGGCTTTGAGATGTGACCTTTTTCCTGAGATGATTTTTCTTCTTTTGGATGGCAAGAGAGTACATCAGCATAAATTCCGGCCTTATTCTTCGTATTTGATGATTCTCCTTTGAAACCAATTCCAGACTTGTCATGTTGAGGTCTTTGAGTGTTAAGAATGTTGTCAAGAGCTAGAGAGCTTTGCCAACTCCTTTTGATTTGCTCTAATTCCTTTCTTAGGGACACTATTTCAGCTTCACGTTTTTCACAGATATCATCCTTCTCTTTCAACTTGATGTTCAAGAAGTCTTCCCTTCTTTTTGCTTCCTCTCTTTCTATTTTTAGAGAAATTATCTTCTTTTTGTAGATTCTCATTTTCTTCAATGGCATTCATCAACAAACTATCATGTTTCTTTCATCTTCCAGTTCTGAGTCATCATCATTTGTAAATGCCATGAATAGCATTTCTTTGCTTCCAACATAATCACTTTCCTCATCTGATTCATCATCTCTTTCTTTGTGATTATGCATATTTCTGGTTGATTTCTTTTTGATGACTACAAATTCATCTTCATCGGACTCATCTTTTTTGGAGAAGAATTTCTTTTTATTAAACCCTTTCTTTTTGTACATCATCCTTTTAGAGTCCTTTTCATCATCATTATCATTTTTATGGGGACATTTTGCAACGTAATGACCTATTCTTCCACAATTGAAACAAATAAGAGGGTACTTACCTTTTAGCTTGGATCCTCTTTTTAGTCTTCGTGCAAATTGAGCTAATTCATTTTCAGTATCAGATTCATCGTTGTTGTAATTCCATCCTTTTCCTTCTTTTGTAGATCTTGAGGCTTTGAAGGCTGCTTCTTTGAAATTTTTACTCCCTTTCCTCATCTCATAGGCAATGAGAATTCCATGGATTTCATCCATATTGAGAGTATCTAGATCCTTCATTTCTTCTATGGCACTTACTTTGGAGTCAAATCTGTCAAGAAGCAATCTCAAGATTTTTTGAATAATGGTGCTTTCTTCAATATTTTCTCCTAGTCCTCTAAGAGAGTTAACCACTTCAGCTACTCGAAGGAAATATGATGCAATATCTTCTTCATCATCCATTTTTAGACTCTCGAATTGTCTTCTATAGGTTTGAAGCTTTGCCTTCTTGACTTTGGAGTCGCCATCATATAGAGAAACCAACTTATCCCATACTTCTTTGGCTGAGTCACAGTTCATGACTTTTGTAAATTCAGAATCGGTAATTCCACTAGTGATGGAATTTAAAGCTTTGGCATTAGCAATGTAAGCTCTTCTTTCATCTTGATCAGTTGGAAGATTTGCGGGAGCTTTGTACCCATCCAGAACATAGTGGCCATACTTTAGGACCAAGAGACATTAGATAGTAGGACATCCTCTTTTTCCAAAAACCAAAATTCGTTCCATCAAAGATAGGTAGTCTCCCTGTTGCTTCCATGTTCTTCATTATGCCTAAGAATCCTTCTTCCAGCTGTTAGGCTAATATTGAAGAAGCTGGCTCTGATACCAATTGTTGGAAATACTGAGAGGGGGGTGAATCAATACTTCTTTTCAATTTTTAATTATTGCCAGTTATATTCTTCACAATTAAAAACAGAGAGGTGTATAATAATGATATTAAGGATTAATCAGAACTTCAACCCCCTTTTTTTTAATAATAGTATACAATAGATGAGTGAAGGGCACCAACCCTTTTAATGAAACAGGCACCAACTTGTTGCCAAGCACCGACTTGGACTCTGATGAGGCTCCGACCTCTAGGGCTTTGACCCTATCTTCTCAAGGCACCAACCTTGTGTTTAGGAGCTCCGACTCCAAGGACACCAATCCTTCAGAAATATTTAGAGAGAAAATGTGAGATGTAATTACATAAGTGTCTTCAACAAGATCTATGATACCCAGCCAAATCCTCCAAGTCACTACATCATGGTTTCCAATGGTGTCTCAAGATCAGGTTCTACAAGTGTTTTTAGATGACTTCAATAATTCCTCAAGGGTGTTTTTCAATAATCTGCTCAAGTTTTGCACCATGTCTTCCAAAGAACTCTCTTCAAGTTACTTCTGCTTCAAGGATCTTCAAATTTTCTGCTTTGGAAATGTCTACACCAGCCTCTAGGACTGCCTTCAAAGAACTGTCAATGCCTTCATTGTCCAAATATGCTCCAAGACTCACTGTTCAAGACCTTTCACATTCTTAACTTGTACAACCCTCCACCAGTTGTTCACAGTACTTTGTTCAAATTCAAGGTGATTGCAAGTTATAACAATCCGAAGAAGTTGAGCCACCACAAGGATAAATCTAAGCTATTGTAATGAGTATCAAGCCACTGTTTCACAATAAGAATACACAGATCCGAGGCTATGTATATATGCAATAGAACCGAGCTTGAGGTCTACTGATCCGAAGTCTGTAGGTACTGATCCGAGCTCTTAACGCTGCAACAGGTCATGAGTTTTGAGTGATATTCCGAACCTTTTGAAGGCAAGACTGAAGCACTACTTACTAGGTCTATACAATATAATTTAACCCACAAATTAGGCCCACAATTTTCTAAAACAGAACTGGGATATGTATACAGTCCGAAGATAATACTGTTGTTGTTGAAGAGGGTCCGAGCTCCTTTACTGCAGATTGGATTTTTATAAGTCCGTGCCACAGGAGTTTCACTATAATGAATCTGCTGTGATAAGTCCGAGAATCTTCACAGGATTTTATGGATTAAATAACTTCAAGCCCAAGCAAAATCATTGTTCTCCTCTTTGGTTTTTTGGTTCACGAGATGTGAATTTACTCTGCACTTTCCTGTAGATGTGTGACCGAATTCCTCGGTAAAGAATGAGCTTGAAAACTTTAATAAATAGTGATTTTCACATAGGAAAATGAAAGGACACGTCTCTTCAAATAGGCTGACATGAAGGACAGAATAGGTCGGCTCACTGTTGTGGTTAATTTTCCTTCACTTAAAAATTCCATATCTCATCAACCGTTGGGAGTTTTGGGACAAGTAAAGGCTCGTTAGAAAGACAAAAAAACATTCTTTTAGATGGTCTAGGATTCATTGGGATAGGCTGCCTCCAAGGTGACAAAACTATTTTTTCTTTATAACTGACCTTGAATATTTATGTGCAGAGAGTAAAAATTCTGGTTCCAAGGTTATCTTCATTGTTAGACTTATTCATCAACCTGTTGCCATCAATGACAACTTGGATTAACAGGGTATGTTAGGTCCCTATATTACTATTTTAGCCCCTTATTGTTATTAGTGTAGCCCCCTTATTGTTATTATTGTAGCCCCCTCTAACCCCGATATTGTTATTATTGTGTGCTTGCATTGTTATTGTTAGGTCGGCTAGGATTACATTGTGGCCCCACTAGGATTACATTGTGGCCCCATGGACTCCTATATATAGAAAGGAGGTTTTGTCATTTGTATCATCCAAGAATTGTTCATTCATGTAATGTATTGGAGGTTTCCCCCTCGAAGTCGCTTATTTATAAGACATTGATATATCGTTTCTTCTATTTTTGGAGCTAGTTTCACAACATTATGTATCAGAGCTTTGGATTCTAGGGTTACGCTGCTCCAAATAGGTCGTCGTGGAATTTTCACTATAACTTATTTTATACGAAGTTTCAGAAGCTGAAATCCTGAGGAATATCTTCGCAAAATTTTAGAGCTTGGTTCGCAATATTTTTGGAGATATGATCTGTGGAAGTTAGTCTTTTTGCAAGCTCCTCAATTTAACCTAAACAAGTCATCACAGAATTTTTGCTATAAATTTTTTTCTACAAAGGCTCAGAGTCTAAATTTTTTAGCGCGTGAAGCCAAAATCCTGAGGAAAATTGTCACAAAATTGTAGATCTTGGTTCGCAATAGTTTCGGAGATATGGTCTGTGGAAGTTAGGACTTTTTCAGGCTCCTGAATTTCATCTCAAAGAGGTGATCGTGGGAAAATATTCATAACTCTCTCTCTGAGCATCGGATTGGAATTCTGTAAGAAGTGGACGCAAGCACATGGAATGTAGTTTCCTATATATCAATTTCAAAGCCTAAGGAGGAAGAAGTGATATGTGGAAAGTTATACAAGTTCGCTCTACTGAACCAGTCCATAATTAGGTCATCGTAGGAGATTGGGAACAACTTTGTCTTCAAGAATCCAAATCAGGTCAGACTTGTGGAATTCAAAAGAGGGTTCAGAGGGTTACCTCAGTACCAAATTTTAGATATTGAAGATCTTAAATCATATACATAATTCAGTTTCAATATCGTGCTCCTCAAAAGCAAGAAAAAGGTGTGTATTTTGTTTCGAATTACGTAAGTCTCGTTTGAAAAAAATTAGTTGAAATTTATTCCAAGGGCATACTGAAGAATAGATATCAGTATTGGGTTCTAAAATGGCCCCTAAAAAGAATTCAACACCCATTAAGCCTTCAGAAGGCTCTAATATGACTCATGAAGATGAAGAAACACAACATGAGATATCCAAATTACAAGAGCAAGTGCACAAAATTTCACTATCGCAAAGAGCAACAAAAATGAAATGGAAGTTTTGATGAAAGGCATGGAAACTAATATGGATGGTTTGAAGAAAGGCGTGGAAGCTAAGATGAAAGGTTTGGAAGCTAAGATTGAAGGCATGGAAGTGGGCATGGAAGCTAAGATGGATGGCATGGAAGCTAAGATCGATGAAAAAATGGAAAACATAAAAGTAGACATCGAAGGTTTGGCAAAGTTGATACAAGAAATGTTTCCTAATGGTGAAAAGATAGTAGAGGAAACTCATGATGAGAACAATAAATGTTAATCATGATTTCATAAACTCTAATGTTCGATGGAAGAACAACCATATTCCAAAGATGGATATGAGGAAGTTTGATGGCAAGGATCCTGTAACATGGATACTATAGATGGAGCAATATTTTGATCTCAATAATGTGCAAAACACACAAAAGGTACCCATTGCAACTTTACATTTAGAACAAAATACATTTGTATGGTATCGATGGCTTTGCTCCCGTAAAAAAATTGTCACTTGGTCAATTTTTACGGAGGAAATGATAGCATATTATGAGGATACAAAGAGCAACACTTTCTTTGGCCAATTGATAAATCTCAAACAAAAGGGTTTAGTGGGGGAGCACATTGAGGACTTCCAAAAATTGAATATAAGGGTAATTGATATTCCATATGAACACAGGATTGATCTCTTCATAGGTCCTTTAAAGGATAACATCCAACATGAAGTTAGCGTTTTGGAACCTGATTCATTGGAGAAGGCATTCAGGTTGGCAAGAAAAATTGAATGTAAAATTATGGCGACAAGGAAGCCTACCACTCACTTCTATAAAGAAGGAAGTGTTGCTACGCCTAGATTTCCACAGCCTACAAGGTTGACACCACAAAAATTGGAAGAAAAAAGAGCAAAAGGGCTTTGCTATAGTTGTGATATCAAATACACTAAAGGTCATAAGTGTGCTGAGAAGAAATTATTTTACATAGATTGTGAAGAGGAAGAAGAAAATGAACAAGAAGAGGATATACACCAGGAACCAACCCAAGAAGCAGAAGAAATGAGTCTGACCATATCATGTAATGCATTGACAGGAATTACCACTCCTCAAACTCTCAAGATAGAAGGACATGTCAAGAAGAAAAAGGTAATAGTGTTGATTGATTCAGGTAGTACCCATAATTTTATTCATTGTAAGGTAGCCAAGGAATTGAATTGTTTCCTATACCCAGCACCAGAATGTCAAGTGATGGTTGCGAATGGAGGAACTATAAATTGCTCTGGAAAATGCCATAATATCAAGCTAACCATGGGGGAATATGTATTGACTAGTCCAATGCTTGCCATTCCTATGGGAGGTGCTGATGTTGTACTAGGAGTACAATGGTTACAATCTTTGGGAACGATAGCTTTTAATTTTCAAGAACTTTTCTTGAAATTTTTTTCAGAAGGAAAGGAAGTCGAATTACGGGGTATTACAGGGAAGCCAGGAAGGATAATAAGCTCTAATGTCATGACAAAGCTTCTAAAGAAAGAACAGCGAGGCGTAATTGCACAATTATGCTCACTAGAAGTTCCAACATCAAAATCATCTATTTCTGCAGATCTCCAACAAGTCTTGGACAACCATTCCAAGGTGTTTGAAACTCCCAAAGGACTCCCACCTATTCGTGATCATGATCATGCTATTCATTTGATTCCAGGAAGTGTTCCTCCAAACATCAGGCCTTATAGATATCCTTACTTCCAAAGAGCGAAATTGAACGTATGATTGCAGAAATGTTAGAGGCGGGTATAATTCAACCTAGTCAAAGTTCTTTCTCTGCTCCTGTAGTATTGGTACACAAGAAGGATGGATCATGGCGAATGTGTCCGGATTATAGGGAGCTCAATAAGCTCACCATTAAAGATAAATTTCACATTCCTGTGATTGATGAATTATTGGATGAATTACATGGAGCAATTTATTTTACCAAGTTGGATCTTCGTTCAGGATATCATCAAATTACAATGAAGACTGAAGATATTCCAAAAACAGCATTTCGAACTCATGAGGGTCATTATGAATTTTTGGTCATGCCTTTTGGCCTTACCAATGCACCTTCTACATTTCAAGGGTTGGTGAATTCCATTTTCAAACCCTTCCTTAGAAAATTTGTGCTAGTACTTTTTGATGATATACTAATCTACAGTAGGTCTTCAAAGGATCATGTTCAACATGTTGACAGGGTGCTCAAACTATTGCAGGAGAAACAATTATATGCAAAATCATCCAAATGTTTCTTTGGAGTACAAGAAGTGGAATATTTGGGTCATATTGTATCTCATGAGGGTGTTAAGTAGACCCTAAAAACTTTAAATCCATTAAGGAATGGAAAGTCCCCATAACTATAAATTAGTTGCAAGGATTTCTCAGTTTAACAGGGTATTATCGCAAGTTTGTTAAGAATTATGGGAGAATAGCATCACCTCTAACAACATTTTTGAATAAAGATGCATTTTCATGGACTCCTGAAGCAACTAAGGCCTTTGAACATCTTAAAGAGGCAATGTGCCTAGCACCAGTCTTAGCTATGCCAGACTTCACAAAAACCTTTATTGTGGAATGTGATGCCTTAGCAAATGGAATTAGTACTATTTTAATGCAAGAAGGAAGACCCATTGCTTTTGAAAGCCGTCCAATCAAAGGAAAGTATTTACAGAAAGCTATTTACGAGAAGGAAATGTTAGCAATACTACATGCACTAAAGAAATGGCAACCTTACATAATGGGAAGACACTTCAAGGTAAAAACGGATCATGATAGTCTTAAACACTTTTTGGAACAAAGACCATCTTCAGAAGAGCAGAAAAAATGGGTCACAAAGATGTTGGGTTATGACTTTGAAATAATCTACAAAAAAGGGAAGCTAAATATTGTTGCAGATGCACTCTCAAGAAAAAATGAAGAGGTGGAAGAATTGCTTTGTGCCATTTCTATTATCCAACCAGATTGGATAACCGAAGCAAGGGATGAATGGAAGAGGGACAAAGAAGTGTGGACACTCATTCAAAAGTTGCAGCAAGATCCTAGTACATCTGATACATTTATTTGGAAAAATTATTCCTTATGGTACAAATATCGCTTATATCTTTGTAATAATTCCCAACTAAAACAAAATATTCTTTTGGAATTGCACACTTCTCCTTTAGGAGGACACTCAGGATTTTTTTAAAACTTACCATAGGGTGAAGAAAGAATTTTTATGGGATTGCCTTAAATCCGATATTCAAAATTTTGTGGCGGAATGTTTGGTCTTCCAGCAAAATAAAGTTGAGACAATTAAGACCCTGGGTCTTCTACAACCTTTATCCATTCCAAGTCAACGTTGGGAGGAGATTTCAATGGATTTTATCACAGGTTTACCTACGTCCAAAGGAAAGAGTATCATCATGGTGATAGTTGATATACTTACCAAGTATGAACACTTTTGTGCATTATCTCATCCATTTAAAGTAAGTACAGTTGCTACTACATTTATGGAAACAATTCAAAAGCTACATGGAAACTCAAAGGTTATTGTGAGCGACAGAGATTCCATTTTTACTGGAAATTTTTGGACGGAGTTATTTTCTTGTTTGGGTACTCAATTAGCTCATAGCTCATCTTATCATCCTCAATTCGATGGTCAAACTGAGATAGTGAATAAATGTTTGGAAGGATGTCTTCGTTGGTTTGTATCTGATAAAAAAACATAATGGGTCAAGTGGTTACCTCTCGTTGAATGGTGGTATAACACTTCCTTCCATACTGCAGCAAAAATGACCCCATTTATGGCACTTTATGGATATCATCCACCATCGATCACATCATCTTTAAGGGAAAATTCGAAGGTTCAAGCAGTGGAAGATCACGTCGAGCATCATCAAGAAGTTCTCCAACTCTTAAAGGATAACCTGAATTTGGCACAAAATCGAATGAAACAACAGGCAGATCAACATCGCAGCGAGAGAAGTTTTGATGTAGGAGATTGGGTATTTTTACGGCTACAACCATACAAACAAATGTCCCTCAAGCAAGAAAAGAAGGATAATAAATTATCGCCAAAGTACTATGGTCCTTACAAGGTGTTGTAAAAGATTGGTACTATGGCATACAAATTGGAGCTTCCTGCTTCTTCACGAGTGCATCTAGTTTTCCATGTTTCATGCTTAAAGAAGGTTAT
Organism: Pinus albicaulis; assembly: GCA_034641835.2. Lineage (NCBI taxonomy): Eukaryota > Viridiplantae > Streptophyta > Pinopsida > Pinales > Pinaceae > Pinus > Pinus albicaulis. The sequence continues at coordinate 54,232 of JAXQQM020068587.1, forward strand.
AGGTGAAAATCTTCCAGTTCAAACAATATTTCCAAAACTTGATGAGGAAGGAAAAATCATATTGGAACCTAAAGCGGTCACGGAAACAAGAACTCGACAGCTACGGAATCGATCAATTTTAGAGTATCTCATCAAGTGGAAGAACTTACCCACTGAATATTCTACATGGGAGGATGAGAATTTTATACAGAAGCACCCAGAGCTACTCAAGCGTTGAGTACAACACTTTTTTGAAGGAGAGGGGCATGTTAGGTCCCTATATTACTAGTTTAGCACCTTATTGTTATTAGTGTAGCCCCCTTATTGTTATTATTGTAGCCCCCTCTAACCCCAATATTGCTATTATTGTGCCCTTACATTTTTATTGTTAGGTCGGCTAGGATTACATTGTGGCCCCATGGACTCCTATATATAGAAAGGAGGTTTTTTCATTTGTATCATCCAAGAATTGTTCATTCATGTAATGTATTGGAAGTTTCCCCCTCGAAGTGGCTTATTTCTAAGGCGTTGATATATCTTTTCTTCTAGTTTTGGAGTTGGTTTCACAACAGGGTACATGTCTGAATATATCAACTTATTTAAGGTAAATAAGACATGTCGAGGAGAAGCTATCTAGTTTTTGACATCAAATGAAGGACATATGGGCCAAGTTTCGGGTTGGTTTTTTTATGGGGCTTCATCATTTAAGGTATGTGGTGGCAGGGTAGTTATAGCCCTGAATCCTAGAGTGTTCTTAAATTTTTGTTGGTTTATTATAGAGGGACCAAACAATATAGTGGATTTATTAGCACTATGGGGAATCTTATTATGTGATAAATGGTTAGAAATCGATGAGCTTGACATCCTCGGTGAATAAAAAATAATAATAAAATAGGCTAATAAAATATCAGCATTGGAGCCTTTAGGGTTTACAAATTGGAAGAACAGTATTAGAATGTTGATCAACACCTTCAAGAGGTGATCCTTCACACATATATATAGAGAAAAAAACCAGCTGGAAGACAACCTATCTAAAGAGGGATGCAACACCAAACCAACAATGGTCAAATTTTCAGTATTTATAAATGGTTCATTTTAGATAACAGGGGCAATCAAGATGTGAAGGATAGATTTTTTTTGGATACTCAATGTAAGAATTTGTTTTTATGTTTAAGTTTCAATGATTTTGCAGATCTGATTGACAAGGCTAGACACTCATAGTAGCATTGCATTTTATGTTTTTTGTAAGATGACATAGAGGGGATCGAGAACAGAGGTAGGTGTTAGTACATAGAATGAAAATGATATTTTGAATATCTTTCCGATAGTGATAACAATGGGAGCATATAAAATTCAAAGCATACACAACTTCTTTTATTTCTAATGAAAGAAAGACCATTTTTTCTTTTTTGAAAAAAACTAATAAAGTTTTGATGTGACTCATAATTCTGATAAGGTTGAAGGAATGGACTCTCCACATTATAATGTTTTGATATAAGACATAATTCGTTCTAATTCATAAATTTCAAGGCTTTTGGATATACTCTTAGTATTATAGTGACAATAACTAGATTAATAAAATTTTAATGTTACTCATCATTTTCAATAATATAAAGTGGCAATGGAATGATAAGATGCTTTTGAACCACAAACAATGAACATCAAGTGAACGATTAAACAATTCACCTTCACCATGGTACAAAAGAAACAAAAAGACAACTTTCAAATTGTAAAATTTGAAATCTTTGAGCATGTAGGAGGGTATCTCTGACAGTTTCAAGTTCAACACAACTACAAATCATGCACATGAGTAATGAAGTTTTGATGTGGCTTATAATTTCTCAATGATAGAGAGTGGCAATGTAAGGATGATGACGTTTTTCGAATACAAAAAATGAACACCAAGTTGCGAAGTATGAATGTCATACTAAATAATCCATTGATTATAATGCATTTTAGACATTTTAGAAAGCATCATGGAAACTTGATATCCCCGAGTTCTGCAGGCCTATTTCATTGGTTTACTCATTTCAAATTTATCACAACTTCAAATCACACACATAAGTTCTAAAAATTTTGAGGCGACTCATCATTTTATTAGTTTACTCATTTCAAATTCATCACAACTTCAAAGCACACGCATAAGTACTAAATTTTTTGAGCTGAATCATTATATTACAGTGGAAGATAGTGGTAATGGAAGGGTGATGACAGTTTTGGATTGCACTATAAGTAGAATATTGAGCCTCAAAGTTGTAGTTTATCTTTAATATGTTTTGGGAGGTTTTCTTGTATATTTTCTGGTCTAATTTTCCCATAATCGATTAGAAATTTGTTGGAACCAAAAATTTAAGTTGTGAACTCCTCACAATCTGAGTGCCCCTAGGTTTTTCAGGATGCTGAATACACATACGTAGTCAAAAAACCATTTTAAATAAATAAGAATAAGATTTGACCAATTTCTTTTTTCCAAATTCCAACCAAAAAGTCCAAAACCTATAATGATGAGACAATTCCATTTAATGACAATCTAAATAATCCATTGATCATATTGTGTCTTTGGCATTTTAGAAATTTGAAATCACTAATGAGTACTCCATATTGGTCTCTTCTCTTATTTCAAATTCACCACAATTTCAAATCAGAGCCATAAGTATTAAAAGTTTTGATAGTCCTCTTTATTTATTTTGGTTATTTTTTTTTTAAATTGTAAACTTTTAGTTGAATTAGGAAAATTTAATAATTTTTAGAACTGAGTTTATTTATACATTTAAAAATACATTTTTAACAAGTGTAATATGAAGGATTTCTCCTTACTACCCTCTTCTTATCCAAAAAGTAATTGATAATTTTAAAATATATATATATATATATATATATATATATATATATATATAACATTCTTAAATATAATTTTAAAAACTAATATAAAAAAATTACACAATAAGAGTTTTTCATAACCCTTTTTGTGAGATCAAAATTGTTATCTACAAATAGATTAAGAGTTTACATATATCAAACTTTACTTTGTAGGAATTTACAGGGTAATTTCCTTAGATCAAACACCAAAGGTCACCGCTCATAAACAGATCACAAATCAGTACATCAGTATATCATGTGGTTAAAACCCTCGAAGAGGGAAACGGTCCACGGCTTGAGCCAACGCGGCCACTTCAGGAAATTTATTAATATAAAAATAAAGTTTACATATGTTTCTTTCATAAACGGTTACCGGAAAAATGACCCTCCATTATTTTTAAATAGAGATCATGGACCAATCAGGTGTTAAGCTAGAGATCAAGTGTCGTTAATACTGAGGAGAGAGTGAATCGTCGGATCACTACAAATCGTGATCGTTGAATTATAAGTTACAAATGTACATAGTAAAGAAACACACTTTACCTAAATCTACACTAGACCAAGTTATACTTAACTATTTCCTATGTGTCAGAATATCCTAACATCCCCCCATAATAACAACTTGGGATAGGATTGAAGGATTTACAAAGGTGACACAAAAGGAGCCCATTTCCTATGTGTCGAAATATCCTAACATCCCCCCTTAAGAGAAACTTGGGATAGGATTGAAGGATTTACAAAGGTGACACAATAGGAGAAGGAAGGAGGCATTAGAGCCTATCCCCCCTTAATGATAACTTTCCTGAACTCCAAGCATGGATCGAAATTTGGTAAACTTCACTTTTGTGTGAGCCTTTGTAAAGATATCGGCAACTTGATCGTTGGTTGAACAATACTGTACTTCAAGAACACGATCATGAATGAGCTTTCTGATGAAGTTTATATGAATCTCAATGTCTTTAATACGCTGATGTTGAACTAGATCTTTGCAAAGCTGAATGGAACTCTGATTATCACACCAAAGTGTAGTTGGATGTTGCAGATGAAGACCAAATTCAGACAGGATCTGACAAAGCCACATGAGTTCCTTGTTGGCTTCAACGACACCACGATACTTTGCTTCTACCGAAGAAATAGAGATGGCACTTTGTTTCTTACAAGACCAATTAATAGGTCCTGAACCAAGAGTGAATACATATCCTACAGTAGAATTTCGATCATCAGGGTCACCAGCCCAATCAGAATCAGTGAAACCAATCAACAATGGAGATGCTCCTGCACTGTAATGAATCCCAAACTGAATTGTACCTCGAATATATCAAATTATTATTTTAGTTGTTTTACAGTGACTTTCATGAGGTTGGTGCATAAACTGAGCAACAAAACCAATGGAAAAAGAAAGGTCAGGATAGGTATGGGTTAGATACAAAAGTTTACCGACAAGTTGATGGTATAAGGTAGCATCAACTTCAGGGGTAGTACAAGTGACTAAAATCTTGACTCCAGACTGAAAGGGAGAAGGGGTTGGCTTACATTCTTCCATGTGAAAGTGGCGTAGAATATCACAGGCATGCTTGGACTGAGAGAGGGTAGTACCTTCTTTGGATTACAAGACTTGAAGACCAAGGAAATAATGCAAGTGTCCTATGTCTGTCATTTCAAACTTAAGTTTTTGAGGCTAGACTTCACATGTTTTATATGGTTGGGATCACTACCAGCAAGGATAAGATCATCAACATACAGAACAAGGATGGTGAAGGACTTACCCACTTTTTTGGTGTAGACAGTGTTGTCAGAATGACACCTAGAAAAGCCATTATCTAATAGAAATCTATCCATTTTGGCATACCAAGCCCGAGGAGCTTGTTTGAGACCATAGAGAGACTTCCTAAGGAGATAAAAAAGGCTATATTTGTTTTGGATAAAGCCAGGGGGTTGTTCCATGTAGATTTATTCATGTAAATCTCCATGTAGGAAGGCAGATTTAAAATCCATCTGATGGGATTCCCATTTAAAGGAGGCAACAAGGGAAAGAACAAGGCAGATATAATTCATTTGGGAAACAGGGGAGAAGGTTTCAGTATATTCAATGCCTTCAACTTGTGAAAATCCTTTAGCAACAAGACGAGCTTTATGTCTATCCACTTTTCCATCTGGTCCAAACTTTGTTTTGTAAACCCATCTGCATCTGACAAGTTTTCTTCCTTTTGGAAGAGGAACAAGATCCCAAGTATCGTTTTCCAATAAGGAATGATATTCTTCATTCATAGCTTCATCCCAATATGGATTACTGGAAGCTTCTTCAAAGGTGTCTGGATCAAGATTTTCTGGAACTTGATCCAATAAGGAAGAGGTTCTTTTGAATTGAGAACGTGTACGTCATCGATTTGCAGGGTCACCTGCAAGAGAACCTACTGCATCCCAAGTAGAGCAAACCCATATTGGAAGCTGTGGAGTGGAAGGAATATCTTCAAGGGGTGGATGAGGATTTTCATCCTCGATGTGGCACATATGTTGAATCAGGCTCGCAGGAAAAAGGTGGCACATATGTTGAATAAGGTCACAGGCCAAAGGTGGCACACCAGCCGAACTAGGCTCGCAGGCCGATATATTTTCATCAAATTTTACATCTCTTATAATGATTATATTTTTGGATTTTGGTTGAAGAAATCTATGTCCTTTGACATCTTCTGAATATCCAACAAAAAATCATTTATCACTCTTAGTTTCTAAGGCTTTATGTTTCGCATCTGGAATATGGGCCCAAACATCACTTCCAAAAACACGAAAGTGACTTACATATCGTTTGATTGAGCTCCAGGCTTCTTCTGGAGTTACATTCCTTAAAACCTTAGTAGGAGTGCGATTTACTATGTAATTTGCATAGTTAATTGCCTCTGCCCAAAAATTGAGACTAAGTCCTTTAGAATGAAGCATACAATTAGCCATTTCTTTTAAGGTCTGATTCTTCCTTTAAGCTACACCATTTTTTTGTGGAGTATATGGAACAATATGTTGCAATTGAATGCCATGATCAATGCAAAATTTGATAAATTTGTTGTTAACATATTCTCCTCCATTGTATGATCTTAACTTAAGAATTTGATGTCTAGATTGTTTCTCAACAAAGGCCTTAAAGGCCAAGAACATGTTAAAAAACTTCACTCTTGATTTTTAATAAGTATACCCAAGTGCGTCTGGGAAAATCGTCAATGAAATTTAAGAAGTATCATTGTGCATAAGCTGTAAAGGGGTTGAAGTGTGCCAAGAGGCACGTTTGCAAAAACTATCCCGATAATGTTTTCTGAGTACACATCTGAAGCAAACACAATCTCGGCAAGATACCATAGGAAGACCTATCACCATATTTTCCTTACATAGAGTTTGAAGAGAGTGATAGTTTAAGTGACCAAATCGCTCATGCCAAAATTTTCTCACTCCATCATTATGAGCAACAAAAATGGAGGGAAGACATGATGACCCAAAGTTGTCAAACTTATACAACCTTGCAGAATCATCAACAATGCCAGTAGCTAGAATATGTCTAGGATCTTTGAGGTCCTTGATTACAACATCATGAGGTGAGAATTTTACTATTTTCCCTTCACCTGAATGAGTTATCTTATAAACAGATAGAAGGTTGCATGACAAGGTAGGGACACATAGTACATCATTAAACTGACCATTATCTAGATGAATGGTTCTAGATCCTACAATACTAAGAGATCTTTCATCACCAACATAAATATGTTTGGTGTTACAATCATTTAAAGAAGAAAACATGGCTTTATCTTTGGCCATGTGGTAAGAAGCTCCAGAATCAATGAGCCACTCATGAGAATGAGAAGAAGAAGATACATTTAATGCATAACCAGATGCTTGACAACCACAAGCAAAAAGTGTCATTCCTAAAGATGAAGTTGAAGAGGTCTCCAAATTGATGTAGTGCTTCTTCATTGCTGCTTCCATGGCTTCCATCTTCTTAAAACATTTGGACTCTACATGGCCATCACGATTACAAAATTTGCAATGTCTATCTATTTTATTCCCTTTGTTTTTAGTCGCCTTATCAGTTTGGTGAGTTGTTTTTTCAGTTTGCGGCTGAAATTGCTTAGGACCCTTGTTTAGTTTAGGACCATACTTTTTAGGATACTGCTTCTTGGGATTCTTTTGATATGGTTGATGTTGGGCTGCTAAGGCTTTCTTAGAAGTGTTTCCAGAAGTGATAAGACCAAGGTGTAAGAGTTTTTCTTGTTCTATTATCAAAGAATCACAAAAGGCATCAAAAGAGGGGTTCTTGTAGGTTGTTCCTTGAGAAATGATGGCTTCTCTAGTGGAATGGAAGGTGGAAACAAAAATAGAGTATGTAGGGCCAAGCTTGGCAAAAATGGAATCTATGAGGCTAACATTTTCCTTTTTGACCTTACAACCTTCTAAAAGAAGTCTAAGGGTCTTGAATTTGAACAAAAAATCTTCAATAGAGGAGAAATTATTGGGGTCCAAAGTAAGCAACTCATTTTCAAGTTGGTGGGCCCTAATTTGATTTTGAATGCCAAAAATAGTATTTAGCTTTTTCAAGGCTTCATCGGGGGTGTCAATCTAAGGATATGAAATCGAAGATCTTGAGCAATGGAATTTCCTATCAATCCTTGTGTTTGATCTTGTTTATTTTCCCATTTATCGGCTTTATCTCCATTGATAGGTTTTGTTTCTTGTCTTATGGCTATTTTATAAAGCCCTGTACTTCTAAGTAAATCTACCATATGAGGTAGCCATTGGAAATAATTAGTGCTGTTAAGAATAACCAGGCATGTACTTTCCATTTTTTTTAAACTGAAGCTGAAAAGGGCTGATACTAATTGCTTCAATGGAAAGATCTTGAAAAATTAGGCTGATTAAAAAAAACGGCTCGAAAAACGGCTTTCGGATGAAGAAGCTATGCCTTTTTGAAAAAAAGAGTTGTAGTTGTCGAATATTTATGGGAACGGTTTGAAATTTGATGATGAAGTTCGACTTAAAATCCCCCCCAACCCCCCCCTTAACAAATTTTTTTTTGCAAAAGAAGCTTGAGAAAGAGACTTGAACCCAAGGCCTTTATTCTCATAAACTAACTTCACACCAAGTGAGCTAGTACAAGGATTCTATAATTGCTTGAAAGGAGGAAGGGTTCTTTCTTCTTTTTTTGAAATTCTTTTGTGTGCGTGCTTTTTCTTGCAAAAAAAACACAAAATCCGTGCACAAAAAAAACGAAATGCAAGCCTTGCGGAAAAATGTTAGATTTTCGGTTAGCCTTACCAGCAACTATCCTTTTTCCGCTATTTCTGATTTCCCGAGATCGCACAAAGATGCGGGGAAAGAGGTAGCAAAAAAAAAACTCCCTTCTTCCGGTTTCCAATTTGTCGAGATCGCACACAGCACAGAGCAAAGAGCATACACAGAGAAGAGGGTATAAATCCAGCAAATAAATAAAAACTATAAACCGAAATAAACAGAAGGAACTGGAATAAGCAGAACTATTGAAGATTGCAACAAGAAACAGTGAAGGAGGCATCTTGAAACATCATTCCTGATCCTAGTTAGAAAATAATCACCTAAACTAGGTGGGGCCCACACAGGTGATTTTTCTCGCAAAGTCTATTTTTAGACTATGTCTATTTTTAGACATGTCGATCATATTCTATGAGTTGTGGGATGCTATATGTGGATGGTTGGTCAAGTTGGAAAAATAGACGGACTTCTATTTTTAGACTTATTGGGCGGAATCTATTTTTAGATTGCCAGTCTAAAAATAGATATGTCAAATATTATTAGCTCTTAATAATATTTGGACTATAAACATTATCTTATTCTCTTGGAGCACTTCAGTTAAGTGCACAGATGTGGCACAGGAGCTGACAGAAGGAATTACGCTATTCATAAGGGTTAAGTGGAGCTATTGCATGGATACTTCAGTTAGAACTCATGTGACAGAGTTTGGTGGAGTTGATTGAGGAAGTTAGTGGAGTTGTATTCAGTTTAACTAATCTAAACATAGTTGAGCTACTTGTATCTAGTTTAACTGATTGATACAATTAGTGAGAGTGGTGTGAATTAATTATTAATTAATTCACTAATTATAAACTCATTAATCAACTAAAGAATACATCAGTTAACTTCAGTGCATGGACAGTTTCAGTGGAGACCAGTGGAGAGATAGGTGAAAGGGCAAGATGGACTATCTGTTGTGACTACTAGTGATGCATGAATTGCATCTATATATACATTGGACTTGCCAATGATAAGAACGCAGTCAATGAGAGTGGGATTACATTGAATTTGTCTTTGTAATCAGCTTGGATTTCGGAGTGGAGGCAGGCTATCAGGAGGCAAAGATCGGTGCATGGATTTGCAAGATTGGTCCTGATTAGTGTATGATGATTGTACTGTACTGAGAGCTTGTGATAAGCTTTGTATGCTTTGTATGAGATTTTCATATGATCTCCATGATACATAATATGATAGTTGGGTTTTTTAGCTTCAGGCTTTCTCGGTAAACAACTGTGTTATGTGTATTTTTATTGCTTCATGTGTTTTGCAATTGTTGATTAAATTTCCGCAAGAATTATAGTGGAAGGATTCTGTATTTTGCAAGAAGATAAATATTGTGAGATCAGGAGAGTCTGGATATATACATGCATATTGTATATAATTTCTACAAGAACTATTAACAAATATAACTGCAAAAGAGATACTTTATACCTCCATATCTAAACTGACATAACTTGGGCAACCGGAAACCTTTTCTCATGAAACGAAAGGGGTTCCTCACTGTAACAGACACTCTGGACACAACAGAGCAATTCTCTAGGCCCGGAAAAGTTCTGAAATAGTAGATCTAGAAAATGGCAGTCGCATGCAGTCGAACCGGCTTCGGATTTGGATCAACAACGGATGCGACCCTAAAAATGGCCCTGATACCATGTACGAATTTACAGGGTAAGTTCCTTAGATCAAACACCAAAGGTCACCACTCACAAACAGATCACAAATTAGTACACCAATATATCATGTGGTTAAAACCTTGAAGAGGGAAACAGTCCACGGCCTGAGCCAACGCAATCACTTCAGGAAATTTATTAATATGAAAATAAAGCTTACATATGTTTCTCTCATAAACGGTTACCAGAAAAATGACCCTCCATTATTTTTAAATAGATATCATGGAACAATCGGGTGTTAATCCACAGATCAAGTGTTGTTAATACCAAGGAGAGAGTGAACTGTCGGATCACTTAAAATCGTGACCGTCAGATTATAAGTTACAAATGTGCATAGTAAAAAAACACACTTTACCTAACTCTACACTAGACCAAGTTATACTTAAATATTTCCTATGTGTCGGAATATCCTAACATACTTTGGATTTAAGTTTAATCATATCAAATTTTATTTTAAATTTATAAAAATGTTATAAAATAAAATATTTCTAAAATATTTTGATTTTGAAATGAGTTATAGTTTTTGGGAAAGTAGTTGATTCGGACTTATGCAGGAACGCAATAAAATATAGAAATACACATAAACACAAAGATGTAATAGAAATAAGACTTCATTTCATTAATATCTCATAACTAAAATATGTTTATAAACAGAATGGAAATAAACTAGCTAGGGCGATGGTAGTTTATCTCTAAGAAGGGATGTGGTAGCTACATGCCTTTGAACTGTGTTACAATGAGGCTCAGAGGCCTATTTATTATTGAGAAATAATGGAAAAACCTAACTTTAGGAGATGAAACGCTGGACTATGGGCCTCGTCGAGGTAAATTGGTACATCAATTTCTTCGGGTCGTAACTTTGGCATACTATCTCTGTTTGACGCACATGATATCTCATTAGAAATATCTATCCAAGGACTAAAACTGCTGACAGAAAATATCAATCCTTTGACTCATATTCGACAAATATGAGTCGAAGAATTGAACCTTTCATGCTCAAAAAATGTCGCTTATGGCCTCAAAATGGATCTCGAACTTCAGGACCTAAAAAGCTGCCAAAAATAGTAAATTATGCTACAAATATGGAAATTGAAAAACTAAAAGAAACAATGGTTGGGGTCCAAGTGAAATAGGCAGGCCACCACCAATATCCACCCTGACCATTCCTCCACCCTTAGGAAGCAATGTTCCCTATTGCGTTGAGTTCCTCCATGAGATGAGGAAACTTCTATTGAACTTGGTCCCTAGTGAGCCACTTGCCCCGGTGAAGGAATTGGCATGCTTTGACAACTCGATATAGATGGATCCTTTTCTAGCGAGTGTTCTTGATCTGTGTGTCCATAATACCATCAACTGGGGCTTGTTCCATGCAGTCTGGGTTTAACTTTGTTGGTGTGATTTGTTCTGCCATGTCGGATGTGTGCAGTAGAGGTGGAAAGTAGGGACGAAGGCAGTCCACATTGAACAATGGGTGCAGACCAAGGAATGGTTGAATATTGAGCTCAAAGGCATTATCCCCTACACCCTTGGTGATGGTGTATGACCCATATCGGAGTGGGAGAAGCTTGCAGTGGGGTCTAGCGAGGTAATCCTTGTGCAAATGTAGCCACATTTTGTTGCCCACCTAGAATTTTTGTGGCACCAGATGTTGATCATGCCGCCACTTGTAGTTAGCATTGGCTCTGTCCAATATTTCATGAACCTATTGGCGGATGTGCTGAATGCGCTCACTGAATGTGTTCGCCTTGGAAACTTTAGACTGGACATGAGCCGAGTTAGCCTGAGTAGGTGCAAATGGCATGGCTACGTCAATGAGACATAGTGGCTAGAATCCCAAGCCCACCTGAAAGGGGTTGTGGTTGGTTGAGTTGTGGAGGGCCCGATTATAGCTATTTTGTACATAGGGGAGGCTATTATCCCATGTGCATGGATGCTTTGAGTTGTACATGCATAGAATGTGTACAATCATCTTGTTGACGACCTATGTCTAGCCATCTGTTTGGGGATCGAAATTTGTGGACTTGGTGAGCTTAGTGTCTAGCATTGACCAAAGGCTGGACCAAAATGTACTGAGAAAATTGTTGTCCCGATCTGAGATTATAGACTGTGGGATTCCAAAGTGTACCCACACTCCTTCAAAGAAGACTTTAGTAGTGGCTTCTGTTGTGATATTCTTCTTGCAGGCCGCCATAATGGCCATCTTCGAGAATCTGTCGATGACCACGATAAAACAGCTATTGCCATGCTTAGTAGAAGGAAGGACTGACATGTAATCCATGGAGATGAATTCCCAAGGTCGACTAGGGGTAGGTAGTGGAGTATAGAGGCCTTTCTTCTTTATGGTCGGTTTGGAAATGGCACAGGCAGTGCAGGATCTTATGTACTTCCCAACATCCTATTGAAGGTTTGACCAATATAAATACTTCTGCAGTACTACCATTGTTTTCTTGACTCCAAAATGCCTTGCGAATCGACTGTAGTGAACTTCCCATATCATCTTGGCACACTTGCTTGAAGGAACACAAAAGTGTCCCAGGTGACATAGTATTCAATCATGGAGGTGAAAATTTGGAACTCGGTTACCCTCCAAGAGCGTCTTATATGTGTGGCCGAATTCTGGATCACTCTTGTAGAGAAGCGGCGAATCAGAAGTCTCGTGCCCACAAGATTTGAGCACGGTGGTTAGTGCCACAATCAATGGTCGGCTGAGGTAGTTTGCAACATTATTATTTTTTTCCTTCTTGCACTTGATGTTCAAATGAAATTGTTGCAGATTTGTGGACCACTTCTGATGGTGATCGTTCTGCAACTTCCTTTGTGTCTGTATGAACTGCACAGGTTGGTGGCCTGTGTGGATGACCGTTTACTTCCCAAAAATTTAATGCTTCCATTGTCGTCAAGCCTACACAATGGAATACATCTCTTTGTCATAAGTGTGATACTTCCGGACTCTGTTGGACAATGTCTCACTGTGATATGCCACTGGATGCATGTGTTGAGTAAGAACTACCCCAATAGCATAGTCAGAGGTATCTATCTCAATCTCAAATGGTTGTGCAAGTCTGGTAATGTGAGCACTGGGGCAGAGAAGAGGCGATGTTTCAACTCTCCAAATGCCTTATGTTGAGATTAAGACCAAAATAATTTTGCTTTCATTCATCCCTTGGTGACTTGACTCAAGGGCTAAGTGATATGAGAGAATCCCAACACGAACCTGCAGTAGAAATTAGCAAGACCCAAAAAGTTGTGGAGCTCTGTTAGAGTGGTTGGGGCTGGCCAATCCCGAATGACTTGGATCTTGGCTGGATCCACATGCACCCCCTTCTTATCAATAATGTACCCTAGATACTAAACATGGGTTATGCCAAAAATGCACTTCTCCAAATTGGCACACAACTTGTGTTTCCGCAGTGTTTGGAGGACCTGTCGGATGTGGTGGAGGTGCTCTTCCCAAGTCTGCTCGAAGATCAGGATGTCATCCAAGTATGCTACTACAAATGAGTTGGTGAATGGCTGCAAGATGTCATCCAACATCCTCATGAAGGGTGCAGAAGCATCTGTCAACCCGAAAGGCATGACCATCTATTCAAACATGCCATCCTTGGCTTTGAAGGTAGTCTTCCACACATTGGAGGGTTTGATTGGTACTTGGTGATACTTAGACTTCAAGTCGATCTTGCTAAAATATTTCCCCCCCTTGAGTTGGTCCATAAGGTCATCAATCTATGGGATTGGGTACCTATTCCAGACAATGATCTTGTTCAGTGCCCGATAGTCAATACAGAGTCTCCAAGTCCCATCCTTTTTCTGCATACTATCTCTGTTTGACGCACATGATACCTCATTAGAAAGATATATCGTATGACTACAACTACTGACAGTGAATATTGAGTCTCTACTCCTAATCGCTAGACCTTTCATGACCAAAAAACATCATTGAGGGCCTCAAAACAACTCCGAAAGTTCATGACCCAAAAAACTGTCAAAAATAGTAAATTGTAAAGTGTAACTTAAAAAAGTCAAAAAAATGTTATAAAATTAAATTAAAATAGAATATTTATAGAATATTTTGATTTTAAAACAAGTTATGGTTTTTGGACATGTGGTATTGATAAGCCATAATATTGTAACAAAGGCTAAAGTATTATAATATTTGACCAATAATTTTTTTTAGGGTTTTTATTTTTTAATATATTTTTTTATATATGACAATTCAATTTAAAACCAAAAGTCAAAACTTTTAAACCAAAATACAAGACAATATAACAGAATATATATATATATGAATGAAAAACACCAATTTTGAATGACAAACATCCTCTTATTATACCTTTGTTATACCTACCACATGCTATCTCACACAATATATATGAAAAATATCAATTTTGAATGACAAATATTCTCTTATTATACCTACCTACCTGAATTTACCCTATATTACTTTCTTTTCACCAAAAAAAACTTTTCATAGTTTAAACTATTAATTAAATTTTATTATTTTTATTAATATTTAAAATTATTTATCTTCAATATAATTAGTTCTGGGCTTATTCTGTAATAACTGTTTTGTGTCCTAGTGTCAGAATGTTTACTTTCTTTGTATCTGTAGTAACATCCTCAGTGATAAATTCTACCATAAACTCTGAAATATCACCAATATTCGCGAGCAAAGTCGCCATCAAAATTGCATCCATGATCTTCGAGACAATCACCAATAGAATATTTTTGGTTAAATATTTCTGCTCTACTTGTGGTAAGGCTTCTCAAAAAATGGTGCCCAATAAAAATGCATTTGGTCTGCGTCAAAAGACTAAATAACGATTGATTAAACATTATACACCAATTAAAGCATTGAAGTTATTTGGGATGGTAACATTGTCACCATTGGAAAATTTTAAACATTTTATTATAAACTTAAACATTGTGATTCCTGGATGGAAAGCGTAACTTATCATTACATCAATATCTATATATTTTCAAATGATGTGAAACCTTTGTAATATTTATGCTGCAAAAGAAACATTTATTTTGTTACAATATAGTAGGATTTAAAGAACTCGGATTGTGGAAAAGATAACGAGGAATCAACGATAAAAGGATGTCAAATTATGTTATCACCATTTGACATAAGTGTCTTACAATCCAGAATTTGCCAGAACAATCAATCTTATCACCCACATTGCAGTTTAATAAGTGAACGTTTGTATTGTA
This sequence comes from Pinus albicaulis, assembly GCA_034641835.2. Classification (NCBI taxonomy): domain Eukaryota; kingdom Viridiplantae; phylum Streptophyta; class Pinopsida; order Pinales; family Pinaceae; genus Pinus; species Pinus albicaulis. Next base: position 69,258 of record JAXQQM020068587.1, read on the forward strand.
AAGCCTCCACTGTGGAGCTTTACTATGAGTGCACTGCCTAGCAAGCCATGGTACTATTTAACGGATGAACTTCCTCTCTACAATTTTAGAGAATAATTATATTATTACAAAATATTTTTTAATAGAAATATATATATATATATATATATATATATATATATATATATATTGGTAGGTTTTAGTTTTAAAAAATTAACATCCCAACTAAAATCATATTTTCGTCTCTATTTATTGATCATTTGATAAACTAAATTAATATTTAATAATTGTGCTTTCAAAAAAATATACGGGAATGAATGGATATCCTACCTGGGATGCACTGCACGGTTGGGCTGGGATACTCGGCTTGGGTTGGGCTCATGGGCTGCTCCGCTAATCCAATGGGGCTTGGATACTCAGCTGCTTGGCTATTCGACTGGACTAATTGAAGGGGCCTAATCACACATCTACACATAGAGCTGCTAATCGAAGGAGCCTAATCGAAAAGGGGGCCTATTCACTGGGAAGGGGCATTGACGACGGTCTACCGAGAGGGAGGGGCGCACGGACGGACGAATGAATGAATGAATGCTTTAGGGTTACCGATCCATACAGAACACAAGGGGCCTATAGCTACTCACTGGGAAGGGGCCTTATCCACCACAGGGAGGGCCTTATCACTAGGGCTACTCAATGGGCACTAATCCACAGGGAGGGGCACAGACTACATATACCGAGAAATATTACATTTTACCCACCTGAAGACAGTGAAAAGACATGGCTTTTACTTACGAGCAGATACATTGAGTTTAACGGATTGGATTGGATTGAATTGGATTGGATTTTTCACTTATTAGTCTGATGATGCTGGCCGGAAGGAGCGGCCAGAGGGCATGGATGATTTAGCTTACGTATACAGAACACAAGGTTACTACAGCACCTCACATAGAGATATAGCCATACTGACAGACATAGACAGAAGTCCTTTTTTTATAGCTGATCATTGTAACCAGGCGGGCATAGTTGGGCTTGGATCCTGGGATGGATGGGCTGCTCGGTTGGGCTGCTACTCAAGTGAGCTCATGGTGGGATCCTGCCTTGGGATACTCGACCGGGATACTTGTCCTGGATACTTGGGCTTGGTTTGGCTGCTCGGTTTGAATACTTGGCTCGGATACTCGGGCTTGGATACCTGGCTTATGGTGGTCTTGGCTGAAGGTGAAAGGTGAATGGCTTCTATTTTCTAGGTGGAAGGCTTATGTCTAATGTGAATGACTAATGGTTAATGGCTAAAACCTGTCTCAATCCCTTTCAGAGTACCCTTTGCGTATGATCCCTAACTGGCGAATAAATGTCTTTGAGGTGAAGAAATAGAGTGACAAGACCTTACCTTCTAGCTAGCTATTTGAGGGGAAGAAATATAGGTTCATTCATATCTTCCCAAACCTCAATTTCACCCAGTAAGTAATGACCTTCTAGCTCAGCAATTACGATCTATAGTGATATAATGGAGGTGATCCCCTTATGTTTCAATATTGTAGTAACTCGGCCCTACGACTATCTGTTAGGCCATGTCGGTAAACATACTTATTGGAATTTTCTCTTTATGCCCAACCTGTGTTGAGATGGTCCTATGAAACAATTGGAAGTGGGTCCACTTGGTCAATATCTGGATTCAGGCAAGATGATGGCTATTGAATCAGCGATAATGTTGGCGGGGATACTTGCCTTTGCTTATCTGTCTTTGCCTCTTATGCTTTTCCCAATCTAGCTGACCTTGGCCCACCATACTCCTTTATTCATGTTCATAAAGGTGCCTACCCGGAAGGCTTACCAAAGACGGGTTGCAATTGGGTGGATGGATAGCGGGGGCATAACGAAAGACACATAATTCGATAGCAAAATCAAACAAATCAATCAGGACTAGCATCCGAAGCCGGACAACCAATCATGAGAAAGAAAGGGCTGGGATGATCCTTACTAGATTGACCTTTCAGGACCTGGACCGACCTTCCTTTCATAACCTTATTCTCGAAAGTATCTGTAAGTAAGTTATCTAAGGGTTGATCAGGACCTTACTACTGGGTGGGCAGGACATACTGCCTGAAAGGACCGACCCTTCGCTACGCTCGCTCAGGTAAGGAAGGTAGCTAGACTTTTCTCTTTTCCCGAACCATATATAAGCTAAGATAAGGGCTAGGAGATGGGATGGTATGGAGAGTCAAGGACAATCAGTCAAAGAGTGAGTGTTGCTTCTCTGCTACGAGGCTTTCGCCTAGTCCCGCCAGCCCAGCGTTGTTGGTTGGTTTCAACTTATTTGGGACTCTCGTGCGTGTGAGTTTCTGTGCGGTGCTGTCTCTCACTTTTATTGCTTCCTTCAGCCTTTCTTTCCCTATCCCCCCTAATCCCGATATTACGCATTCATTTCGTGCTCCCAATATCATATAGAGAGAGAAAGGCAGGCTGCCCCTGTTTCGTGCGTGTAGGTGCCGTACATGGGTGGGTAATACTAAAAGGCCATACTGCCCATTAATTCATTTCTGTATGGGCCGTTAGGGAAAGATAGGCGGGCAGATCGGGGATCACATCGTATATATGATGCTATGCCATAATACTAGTGGTTGATCATCCAACCTATACAATACTGGATGGTTTTTTTAGACCTGCCACAACCTTGACACTATCGGGCGGTCAGGCACTATAACTAGAGGTGGGCTTCCGAAGCAGATGAGAACATGGGACGATGGCGAACATAGGGATATTTTCTACGATGATTTGGTTGGAAGGTTGGATTTGGCCCCTCAAAGAGCAGAGCGAAGCGAAGGTAAGGCTTGCTGGATCAGGAAGTTAGATGAGGGAACCAAACTATATAGATATAAGGGTAGCTGACCTAGTGAAAGGAAGGATATGATAAGCCATCTTGAAACTATTAGAAGGACCTGCCGACAAAGATGGATGCATAAGTAAGTAGTAAGATTATGTCGGTGAAAGCTAGCATTGGACGGTGAAGGGATACTGAGCACACACCGGAATGGTTATGGGGTTAGAGCCTGACGAAGAAAGGGATTGAAGAAAGGTATTGTCCTCAGGACATGAGCTATGGTGTTGGTCTTTCCTACCTGAGCAAGGACTTAGTCATCCATGTATTCGGGGGAAGGAATTAGAGAAGAGAGGTCACTTAGTTTAGGTTCTGGTTGGTCAACTTTGGATTGGAAAGGGAAAGCGGGCAGGACCTGACCTACCTTCCTTCCTTTATGGAGCTTCCTTCACTAGATAGGGGGGGAAATACCATGTGGTTTCAGGTGATAGAACGCTAGGAGTCACGACATACATATGGGCAGGCGGGCGCCGAGTCTGATAAGCGGTATTCTTAATGTGAAATCCACTAGGGCCATGGTATCGTTGTCTAATCAGGAGGGAGGCAGGGCATTTTCTATTTGGTTAGGGCCGAGCCAGCCAGATTCGATTCAGGCGAGCCAGCCAGATCGCGTTTCATCGCTAATTAGCTGAGGAAGGGCTAATGAAATAACCCTCCTACAGGGCTACAGAGAGAGTGCGTTCCATCAATCCAGAATCTCGTTATTGGCTTCACCCCATTTCCTTTGGTGCCTTAGGGAAGCTCTGCCTGCTTCAGCATGCATAAGATGTAAATAGCGAGAGGGTTTCTCCTGGTCATGGGAAGTCCACCCTTTGATCAGTGGGACCGCCCAACCGTTAAGTTCTTTCAGTAATTCATTATATATGAGATTATGCAATTTCATATAGGCTTAAATAACTGATAGCGGGAGAAGAAAGTGCCGGGAAAACCTTGAATAACTGGTCAATTTAAGAGCGAAAAGGAGAAGCGAGGGACGAGTGAGTGGTTCTATTTTCGGGTGGGGGCCCCAAAATGGAGGTGGAAAAAAGTGTAAGTTAGTCATCAGTTAGTCAATGGATCTGCATGAATCTAGCACTGTACTGGTGAATTCCCCATCACGAACGTGGCCTTGTACCTGGTTATTTTGAGAGAGTGAACATGGCATTTTCTTGGTGATTGATCAATCGAAAGGGGGGTACCAAACAATAAGTAAGTCACTCGTAGGGCTAATCGATGGTTGTGTGGCTAAGTGGCACAGATAGCGCATAGGACGGCTAAACGATTGATCAGCGGCTTGTGGTGGATGACTTATGGATCCACGTGTGTGGATGCATAGGTTGGGCATAGAATGAATCGTATATAAATGCAGTGGGTAGCCAGCAGCAGTTTAAGAAGAAGCTTACCACCTTTTGTACATTCAAACATCAGTAATTGTACATTCAAACATCTTCTAGCCTTCAGATACTAGTGTTGCATCAATGCGTTCAGATACTAGTGTTACATCAATGCATCGATAATAGTAAAGATATGCATCAATAGGTTATAGTGAAGCTATATGCATCGATTATGATAAAGAGACTCTATGGTAACTTTGCAAATGATGGTAACACGGTGTCACTCTTCATATTCAATCATATTATCCCCAGGTTTGGTGTACCCAAAGAGCGTTTCACTGATCATGGTTCTCATTTCCAAAACAAAATGATTATAGAACTAGTTATAATATATATATAATGAATGACTGGAAGCCTCTTACTTCTTGGCTTGGTCGGAAATGAAATAATAAGAAAAGCATAATCTCATATATAATAGGCATGAGATGAAATTTATGAGTGAGGGGAATAAATAAATAGAAGGTTATCCCCTGAGCTACGCTCTTTGAGGGGAAAATACGGGGCGTAACAACGTATTTCAATCTAGGCGTAACCACGTCACGTATTATAAAGTGAGTCTGTAAGGGAAGGCTACACGTATTGAAAGCCTTTGAGGTACGGAGTTGCGAGACCAAAGGGAGAGAGAGGGGAATGGGGTAACTTTATCTCAGGTAAGATGTGATCGGGGTAAGATTATTGAACAGACGGCTATGATTGAACAGGTCCTTCTATTTCATCTGGTGAATCAATGGGTGAATTGAGGTGGTATCACTTACATAATCGTGGCACATATTCGTTTGTATACCTCCTTTGTATACCTCTTCTTCGTGCACCGCACATACACGCCCGTAGCACCTCATTCGTAGCAGCACCTAATAACCTAGCCCCTCTTGGTAGTTGCGCTTCTGGGTAACACCTCTGGGTAGCACCTGTTCGTTATAGCCCAGCTCCCTGGCTCTTTCCTCTTGCACGTTATAGCAAATAAAGGCTCTCAAGCTCAAAGCAATTGTCCAATAGTAAATCATTACCAGAGGGGCATTGACAGTAGAGACCATGAATTCCCAAGGTCGGCCAACCCAACCGGTCAGTCCCAGGAGGTGACAGAAATAAAGGTACTCCTACGGTACTAAAATTCTCTACTGTGTCCTGACATTCTATCCATAGGTGCTCTAATAGCAGTATTTTGTTTCATTTTGATACGCGCTAAAAAGACCATTACATTACGGAACTTTACGTCATTCACTCTCCACCCACAATTCTCTACAGTATGAGATTGGGTTTTGGCGATTCCGAGGCTCAATGAAATCTTTAGGATCCGGATCGCATGTTAGATCCTTCATGGGACCATGCATCATACACACAAATTGCCCTATGTCATATTACTTTCTTTTAGGACTCATTGTTGTTCATTTGGTTGGTTGATTGAGTGACGATAACTTGTATAAGTTCCTATAGGCCCTTGGGCTTATTTATCCCAAATTTACGGGTAGCCAACCATAGCGCATATCAACTGCTAGTAGCCCACCTAATCAACTAGCCCAACACCGAGGAAGATATGACCACCTAATCAGATATGGAGTATCGACTGCCGCTTGCAGGGACTCGCTCAATAACAGTTACTAGCTATATGAATACCAGTGGTGAATAGGCTATGTATCAACGTTCAATCTATGAATTATAAACTTTCACTAGTAAGTATGATAGCAAGTGAAGAGATGTGAACTAGTTAGTATGGCTTAGCAATGAGAGGATGCTGCTCTGCCTTTATTGTCTCTGCTACTTGCTTCATCGCTGCCTATTACTCTACAACTAAATTAGAATCAGGAGATAGAGGGGGATCCATATGGACCTTACACCTAAAAGTAAAATATATAGAGATTTGCAAACAACGGGCAGAACAACCAGAGAGGATAAGAGGGATTGAACGGGTAGATGAGCTGCATAATACAATATTAGGTCAATGGAGATATAGTTTTTACCCTTCATTATAATATATAAGTCGCTGTTCGAGCAAGTCCAGGTCGAGATCCAAAGCCATCACCTATAGGGTAGGGGCTCGTTCCTTTTCCATATCCGGTTGGAGTTCGATCAGCGGGAGGAAAGGCAGAGGCTTAAGAGGCAAAGGTAGCGTTTATTGCATGAAAAAAAGAGGAAGCATAGACGAAAGCAATGGTTTACTCGGTTGAAGCAATAGAGGCATAAATAGAGCTAGCAGCAGACCTCGTGACAAAGAAAGCTATAAGTAACCAATTCAATAGAGGACCCCGTGCCTGCAGGAGCAGCCTACCCCACAGCAGAAAAGTGAGAAGCACCAATTTTGGTTTAGGCCCAACATGCATTCATATTACGTATGTAATAACGTGCCATTAAGGAGAGAGCACTCGACCAGGAGCAAAAACGTAGCTTCAATGCACTCGCTAGGGCTCGAGCTTCAAAAGATTGGGCCCGCACAATTGAGTTATTATTTGAAAGTTGCAACTACAACATGCATTCATAACCCCGGTTTCACGATGCCTTACCTCTCCTATTAGTCCCACCCACAGCCGAGCAACAATGCACTCTTTAAACCGAGCCCTCTCCCTCACCCATATGATGAGTGAGCGTTAACACCCTTTGGTCCAGTGTACATGGTTACATCAATGAGAATAGAGACGATCGGATTTGAACTGAAACCAAGAAAGCAAGCCAGCTTTCGACTCTCGAGGCCCAATTATTTCATACATACATATCACGAATAGCGAATTCTTATAAAAAACCGAGCCAAACGAAGCCCAATTACTCATAATCTGGTTGTCCAAAACCAGCCATTCCAGTTAGTGAGTCTACCCGAATATAAACCATTATTGTGCCAGTAAGACCTATCCCTAAGAGGCGATGAGAGGAGATATAACCATAGAGGCAGTTATAAAGCCCCCACTATTAACTATTTATGGGGGCTTAAACTTATACATAAGGTAGGGTCCTTTATCTATCCCTTTTTCTTGGAATATATGTGCCCCGCTCCATTCGGTAAGAAAGTGATTTCGCCCGACCCAATGAGATCTTGTGACGATAGGCAAGGGCACATAGCTCCATATATATAAGTGTAGGTAGGGAGTTGCTAAAGAGAAGAAAACCCTAGTGTATATAGTTAGTCATATGGAAACACTAGGATTTTGACCCCTTGCAGCATCCTACGTACTCCATATGGTCAATCCCCCATTCAACCCTATTCAACATAATTGTGCAGAAGATGTTATTTTGAATAGATTTGAGGTTATAATCTCTGGAAATCAGGTGTATCCCAAGAAGGATACATTTAGATTCTAGAGACTCTTTCAAATCTATGTGTATAATGTTGACTATTGTATCCTCTCGTGACTCATTATAGTATAAATCCATATTGCGTATAATATGTGAACCTACTAGGTGGCCCAATGAGCACATTTCACCTTTCCACCCATTGCAATGAATCTAGAGCATAATTTTGGGAGCACTTCGACGACAAGATAATTATGGGGGATTGGCGTTACTCATTACTTCTCTTCATGGGTTCATTTTGTGGGTGTGATTATATGAAATTATCCGATTGACTTTGGAGGGATACTGAGTGATTTGTCCCACCGCTTCTCAGCGAGCGATATCGTCGTTGGTCTGATCTTTTCACGTTTATGAAATCTATGATTAAGGGAAATGGGGAAATGGAGGGAGGGGGCATAGGAAATGAATATATATCTAGAGCTCTGTGGAATTTTATGTAATCGAAACGCGAAACGATTTATATATGTAATATTGCATAGAACGAAAAATAGTGTTATAAATGTGGAGTTGTTGGTCTTACTGCTACTGGATCTGCTGGTGGTGGTGCTGGATATACTGGTGTTGGTGTTGTTGTCGTGGTGGCTACTGGCTCTGCTGCTCCTTTCACTTAGTCAATAGAATAAGAAACTGTTGCTATCTCATAATGGTGGTCACACTGCTAGCATTTTTAGCGACCTTCTACTTTTTGGCTTGCCGCTTAATCTTCTACTTCAACTGCCAGGCTAGCTTGAGCTTAAAATTTCCATCCATCAGGCTTGGGGTGATCTAGAAGTAGAGATCAGGCTTTCTTTAGAGTCTTACTGCTATCGGTTTTAAGTCATTCTTAACCATTACCAGTTCTTTCTTTCACCTTATTTGTACAAGTTTGACTTGTC
>JAXQQM020069571.1:0-113010 GCA_034641835.2 Pinus albicaulis
TTGTGAGAATCGGGGCCCGAAATTTTTTTCCAACAATGGTTCGGCCGAAAATTTTTACAAGTTCGACCGAACTATTACAAAGTTCGGCCGAACTTTCTTATAAAGTTCGGCCGAAATCTAGATTCCGTTTACAGTGACGGCACACTGACGGCGCTGGAAAATAGAATTTTTTTCAGAGTTTGGAAAATCGGAAATTAAAGTTCGGCCGAACTACTAAAAAATTTCGGCCGAACTATGAGTTTAGCCGAAATTTTACTTTTAAAATAGTTCGGCCGAACTATTTTCTATAAATAAATCGCCCGCGAATGTTTATGGTTTACCGTTTCATTGTTCGCGCGTTGTTATTGCGGTTTATCGTGTTCGCGCTGTTGCTGCTATCGACGCCTTGGTGCTCCTATTGCCGCCCTATTGCTCCTGCCGTCCACGTGGGTAAGGCTCGAATTCAGTCTTTTGAAATGTGTTTATGCTCATAACAAGAGGAGAAATAGGTTCCTTCTTTTCTATCTTTCACTTTCACGATAATTATGCTAGTACCTTATGCACTGGTATAGAGAATACCTTTATATATCTTGTATAGATGTAGGCTATGAGTTTCGCTTAACAGTGATACTATGCTTCATAAATTTTTTACTTTTTCTTATACTCAAAATATCCCTTCTTATCCCTTCTTAAGGGATAATGGAGGTGCAAAAAGTCTGCGATTTGTTTTCCAGAAGGGTCAAACTTGAGAGGACTATTAAATTATGCCTGACATCCTTTTCCATTGGGCTTTAATTCCCTCTAAATAATCTCACTTTTGAACCATGTAATGTTATTTTTTCTTTGTTATAAGTGTTAAAAATAGTGCCCAAAAATGCATTCTAGTTAACTCCACAAATTTGGCTGACAAAGAGAAGATACCCCACCTTAGCCCAAATGGTATGATGTTTCTCTGTACATGAGGCCTTGAAAATACACCACTTTTGCAAGCCTTTCAGGCAACGGCAAGTGTAGAGGATGCGAAACAGTCTACCAAATATTAGGCTCGCCTGCTGCTCTAACAGTCTACGCAGTATCACTATTTTAGATATATTAGGCTCGCCTGCTGGCCGTAACAATCTACCACGTCCAAAAAAAAATAGAGCCTTGTGGGTACCATTCATATTGAGTACTGGAGAGCATCTTTTGATCAGCAACAATGAGCAGTATGCAATTGACAAGCTTGTTGTGCGGATAATAGTCTAGTAAAAAAACGAACACCTATGGAACATCATACAAGTGAGTACAGGCTCGCTTGAAAAGACATTAGGCTCATTTGAAAACCATTACTATCTACCACGTCCAAAAACAGAGCATGTGGATACCATTTATATTGAGGACTGTCAAGTCTGTTGAGGAAATTGCAGCAATATTTTTAATAATCCTTGTGATTATATAAGAAACATCAGGCTCGCTTGCAGGTTAATACAGGCTCGATTGAGTACTAAATAAAACACAGACAACATCTTTTGTTGGAAATATTTTCCTCCCTTCTTGACTAGAATTTTGGAAACCTGCTCTGTCTTGAAAACCCTTCTTGGAGTCTCTCTCTAGCTAGAACTGCACCTACACTCTGCAACTAGCCAAAAAACAGATTTGAAATATTTGAATAATTTTTTATATAATTGAAATTCAAAAACAAATGATTTTCTCCAAGTTTTAATTGTTTAAAATATGATTGTTTAAAATTGAAAGATCTTTTTTCTTGTATATTTGAAGCTCTCCATTATTATATAAAAGGATTTTATTCTTGTATATTTTTACCATATAGTAATGTCAGTGTATGAAGTTTTAAATTGTTTTTATTATTTTTATTATATGTTAGATGTGATTTTGACTGAAAATTCTTCTTTTTTATTTATTAATTAAAAAAAATTATTAGAAAAATTATTTCTTTAAGCCTTGGAATTTACAATCAAAATTAGAAAATGTTTTTATATCTAGAAACTATTTATGAAAATTTTAATATTGTCTGATTTTCTCTACCATGTCCTTTTTACATATATCTAGAATAATATTATTTGTAGTTTCCGGTTTTTTGTAACATTTTACTACCATAATCAAAATCTATAGAAATAATAATCTAACATTATAATATCTTGAAATGGAGCTAGCCAACTCAAATATAGTATTGCAAATCCCTGGCTAAGTTAGATGAGGAGGCTATGTATTACTTAGTATTATATCCATATTGGGGTTGCAAGTTCTATGGGTTCAAAATAACACTTGCAAACAATTTGATTTCCATATGACCTCTCTTTTTCATAGATAAATTTCATTCTTTTAGCCATTATGGATTTGAGAAAAATACATCCTGATAGGCCAATAAAAAGCCTTAACAATGAATTAAACATGAACAACTATTAAATATGGGTAACCAAGTAGCATGAAAACAAACAACTGAATCACCAAGGCTAGTAGTGATAAATAATAAACATTCTAGGATACTTAAAAATTCCATGTAAATAATTTTTTTACCTAAAATCACTAGATGGTGAGGCCCACATCAACAACTGCAAAAGCAATGCAATATAACCAATCAAACTACACCAACAAAACATATGGTCTTGAATGAGGTTTTGGACTCTTTAGATATAAATGTACACCGTAGCAATGTATCTTATATAAAACTTTAATCCATGTGCTTAACCTTAACATTGACACAAATGGAATACAATTTTACTCATTGCTTTATGATAGAAAAATATTCAGATGAGTATTACCCACATATCCGAAGTCAAAAGGGATAGATTAAAAAGGGATGTTATGGTCATCTATAAAAGATAAATTAAAGAAGCATGACATGACATGTTAGTAATACAAATTAGATATGCGTACCAATTATGTTCATATAACACAACAAATAGATGATTCAATACAAATGTCACATAGAAGTCATATTTATCTCATGGGCCTTAAACTTAAATTATATATCTAGCATTACATTAAGCTATAGGAGATAAATCAAAGAAACATTTGAATGTAAATTAAACATGTGTAATAATTATGTCCTTTAGTTCAATAAATAGATAATAATTTGCAAATGCCATATCTAAGCTATATTTCATCTAAGTAGCTTTCAATTTAAACTTATATCTAATGTTAAATTATATAAAATAATAACAGTAATTCAAACTTCCAAATAATATTTAGAGTTGGTATAAAATGTGACATAATTTTCCTGCGTGGAAAAACATAGTTACTGAGAGTTCAAAACTCATGCATTTGAATAGAAAGTGGGTATACGAATGAACAAGTAGATTTTTTCTAGAAATGAGAAAGTGAAGGTTGATAGAGAGGCACACAAAATTGCAAATTCATACCTTACCAAAATTGTTAGATCCCTTTAAAGAAAACATATTTAATCAACTTTCATTGAAATATATGATAAACTCAACCCAATTTTATGAAAAGTAGTATACCATTTTTTACATAATTTCACATAATACAAATAGATATAAATTTTAATTAAGTATTGTTATAAAGATTTAACTACCCATCAAGAGATGGCCAAGTGATTGAGACAGGGCATCATCACAATAAAAAACCAAGTACAAATTGTAGTAATCCTAGAATCATGCTTTACATAAGGTAAAATTGGGGAACTCATGACTTGTAATATAGATAAAAAACATTTACCCTTACCAAAAAATATATGATAAAAATTGACAAACTACATAAGCTTAAGCTTAAGGGGATATAATCCTTCTTGCCTTCCATATAGATAATGAAAATGATTGTTCCAAGTCTCATGTTTCTTCTCATGTTATTTTATAAACTTTGATTGGAAAGAAAAATAGGAGGGTAGAAATGTAAGAAATATAAAACATAAAGAAACACAACGTAAGAAATATAGAACATAATGAAACACACACATAAATATCTCTAGACAATCAACACAATTATTTTCCTAGGAAATCCTTATATGGGAGACAAGCAACCCTAAAAAGTAATGATGCTCTAGACTCCTTTTTCCCTAGGAAATCCTTATGGGAGAAAAACAACACTAAAATATAAACATGCTCTACTCTCTCTTTTCTGGTATGGAAAATATGTGAGTACAAAGAAAGAGGTAATATCTCTAGAGTTAGCTAAGACTTTTAGCGTGTAAGGTTGCTATAAAAACTTAACTTCATACATTTTTCTCTCTGCTTACACTCCTAGTTATTATAACTAGACAAATAAATAACAAAATGAAATATATTATCTGAAGTAATGATATTTAACCTAGTGGTAGCCAACTATAGGTGTAAGTTATTCTATCAACTATTAACAAGTTTGGAAGTTTGTGCCTTTTGGAGTCTTGTGAAAATTCACATGTGTAGTAGCTTTCATTACCATGAGTATTAAGACTGGATGTCATTATATTATCTGTGGTGATAAACATGATGAATCAACTTACCTCAAGAATAGAATTTGAATGAACTTCGTTTGATGTTTTTCTTGCACCATTGGATATGTCTTAAAGTGTAGAATAATGGTCAAGATTTCGGCACAAGGGATAATCGTTTGACCCCCAGAAATGTCATTTAATGCCTCAAAATGGCTCCAAAAGATTTTAGACCCCAATTCTCCACCCACCATTAAAATGACCCTACAAGTTGATTCTTTAAGTTTTTTCACACTATAAGCATCAAAATATATGACAAATAATATAATTATCCAATCTAGATCATTGTTTAATAATTTGTTAAAATTATGAGTAAGATATACATCATGGAATTTAAATAAATAGCGTTAATTCATTGAACACCCTTGTACATGTTCCTTGTTGATACTTTGAAAGTAATACTTTTTGAAAAATAATTTGTTTATGGATTCTATTTTCCACATTCTCTCAACCATATCAAAAACCTTCTTATAATATTTGAAATCGAATATCTTTCCCATACCAAAGTATGTTCTTTTAAAACATGTTTTTTTGGTGATATGGGTGATTTAGAAATGACTGGGAGAGCGAAATTCCTTGAATTTAATATGTACAATATGTTTGGTTCATGCCACTAAGCCAAGAATTTTAAATTAAATTGACTTTTAATATAACCAAATAAATCATGCAAAAAATGAATAAAACAATTTATGTTAGGGTTGTGGATTTAGGCATTGAAACAACACACCATGATATTTCAAATTTAAAAATAATGGTTTGAGTCCTAGGTAGCTTAGAATCCTATCTAGAGGTTTGTTTTCAAAATAAGGATGCACCCCCATTTGATTCTCATGATTAGGTTGTAATCATGAGGCTCTCGCTCAAGAGTGGACCTTCCCAAAATCTTGTGACGTCTTGTCACAAACAAAACCATCAAACTGAAAACACATCATGCAAGAAACATAGCTCGCTGACATATCATTTTTCTCCTTCAAAGAAAAAAAATTCACATCATGTGAATATATCCATGTACTCTTACATATTGGTGTACAAAACCATCAACCAAACACAAGTCGACAAAACATGCCTCTTCAAACAACTGACTCTCAAGTCAAATAATAGAGCTCATGTACAAATTTCCATATTTGTTGCATTTAAGTGTGTCAACGTAACTCTACTTTCAACGTCTTGCTTCATGCAACATGCACCATACTTTGAATTTGTAAAGAAATTCATGAAACATATGGTGGTCAACATGATAGGTCAACTTACCAAAGGCATAAATTTTGAATGAACTTCGTTTGATGTTTTTCTTGCACCATTGGATATGTCTTTAAGTGTAGAATAATGGTCAAGATTTTGGCACAAGGGATAATCGTTTGACCCCCAGAAATGTCATTTAATGCCTCAAAATGACTTTTAATATAACCAACTAAATCTTGCAAAAAAGGAATAAAACAATTTATGTCAGGGTTGTGGATTTAGGCATTGAAACAACACACCGTGATATTTCAAATTTAAAAATAATGGTTTGAGTCCTAGGTAGCTCAGAATCCTATTTGTTTTCAAAATAAGGATGCACTCCCATTTGATTCTCATGATTAGGTTGTAATCATGAGGCTCTCGCTCAAGAGTGGACCTTCCCAAAATCTTGTGGCGTCTTGTCACAAACAAAACCATCAAACTGAAAACACATCATGCAAGAAACATAGCTCGCTGACATATATCATTTTTCTCCTTCAAAGAAAAAAAATTCACATCATGTGAATATCTCCATGTACTCTTACATATTGGTGTACAAAACCTTCAACCAAAAACAAGTTCACAACATGCCTCTTCAAACAACTGACTCTCAAGTCAAATAATAGAGCTCATGTAAAAAATTTCATATTTGTTGCATTTAAGTGTGTCAACGTACCTCTACTTTCAACATCTTGCTTCATGCAACATGCACCATACTTTGAATTTGTAAAGAAATTCATGAAACATCAAAATACATGCAAGGCCTTAATTGGATAAGAAATCTAACCATCTGTTAGCAAACCATTTCAATGGCACATATTTTAGCTACACTTAATCATGTCAATCATCTTGACCTTCATCGATTATGGAATCTTCTTTTCCATTATTGTCGTTATTTCTTTCCACCTCCTTCAAATGTTGTGGATGACTTGTTGGATACAAAGTCCAACACTTTTCCACAAGGTGACCTTTCTTATGGCAATGAGTAATAAACAATTGCATCTTATTTTCAACATCATTTTCCTTGTCCAATGGGCCTTTGAGTTTTTGCCTCATTTATTTAGAAAGTTTCAATGTGCATGGATACCTTCTTCCAACATCTATAAACATTATGATTATTCAAACCAAAAAAGGAACATGTGCAAGTTATTTTATATATCTTATGTGAATATTTACCATGTTTATCATAATCAAAAGTAATTTGATTAAAGGCAAATTTATACCTTGAACATTCACCATTGTGGCCTTCTTGAGGAGCTGAATTTGATGAGGTAGTGGCTCTCCTCTGAATACTAGCAATGAATGAACAATGACTAGATAGAGCTTTCAACATCCTCTTCTTTTACATTCTCATTAGTTGCATGTTTATTAACATCTTCTTGAAAAGTGGGTGTCAAACTTTTCCATTCATCATGAACACAAACTTCTGAAGATTGAGGTAATGAACACGAAATAAAATTCCTTATAACAGCTTCATGTGCCTCCTTGGCTTTGGAGCATTCTCCATCATGTTTTCCATGGTTAAGACCTGGAAATAATTAGGCCCTTCCTCAACAACATTTGACTCAACTATGCCTTGTACATGTTTGCCTTTAACCCTTTACTTTCATAACACATTTTCATCAAAAATTTGGACTTTATTCCTCTAGTGTGTCTCTCAAAAGCACGTACACATTCATTTTGAGAGGAAATTGAAGATAGAAACCAATAGCTAATTCTTCTAGCATGGACCTTAATGTATCAAGACTTAGCAACCTTATTTGCATAATTTTTTCTAGCATGGACCTTAATGTCATAGCCTTCTTTTTCCTAAAATGAAAGAAAATTTCCTTGCAATTTGGCTTGCGACATTCATAATTCATGCTCATGGAACATGATTGTGTTGCAATTGTGATAACATCTGTTGTATGCAGAAGCTAATAAGAAATGATCAAAATTGACATTTTTGCTCTATTTTTTTTAATATTTAAGGAAAATTACACCAAGTAGCTTCCAACTTCATATGAACATCATGTCAAACTCATCTCAGGATATTGTCCAAGTAAGAGCCACTTAAGCAAGCAATCTAGTATACATGACTCCAATTTCAATTAGTAGCAATGACAGTTCTCTACGTATGGTGCAAACATTGCTCCAGATCCTCAATGGGGCATGTTTGATGACAATAATTTGGGGAGTGAGAGAGGGAGATGGTAGGAGAAAAAATTCAAGGAATCCATGAGAAATTGAAAAATATATAACTAGAATAAGGTGGAAGACATATGTAACCTAAGACAGAAACCTGTGACAAAATGGGTGAAGTTGGTATTACACACCCAATTGGACAACCTCAAGGAGAAAACATTTCTCCCACTTTATTTCTTGGCATAACCTAGTAAGTGTTATTCACTAGCATGTATTTTGTCAAGGCCTTGACCTAGTTTCCATTCAACTCCATCCACCAGGTTGTAGAGGATTCCTCTAGTGTGTCTTTCAAAAGCACGTACACATTCATTTTGAGAGGAAATTGAAGACAGAAACCAATAGCTAATTCTTCTAACTAACCTTGACTAAAATGAGCTAAATTTTACCTTGACATTTCTATGAAGATTAACTACCTTGAACTATTTTTTTGCGTAGGGAAAGAGACACATTCCCATGTCTGAGCATGAAAACGTTCTTTGATATTGTTAATGCCTCCAATGTTTACTTCTACAAGTTCTATAGGCAGAGTCTGTAAAGGGCCAGGTAGCCTCTGGATCTCATCTTTTATGAAAGGTGACATATCTAGTAAATGCCCCTACAGTCAATCTTTGGAATGGATCTAAATAGAAGTTCTTCATTTTAATATCCGTAAAACACAATAAATTTAAGGTAAACTATGTACATGTGTCATTTCTTCTACAAACTAAAGTGTATAAGTAGTAAATTTTATAGCAAGTGTGCTCCCACCATGTAAAGTGCAATTTGGTGAACTTATCATTTTTATAATATCTTTTTCGATTAAATTTAGTTTCACACATGATCAATTATTGCTTTGAAAGTTGTGTTCTACATAATTTGTGTAAACTAAATTACAAATTGATTTTTTAAAATATATTTTGTGTAAATGTCGACCAATAGATATATATCATGGAGGATGAAAGAGGAAGATCAGTCGAATCCCATATGGAGGTTCAGGGATCGGAGGATGTTCATGGTATTTAAATATAATCTTAAATCTCCATACATGTGTGTACATATGGAAATGATTTTTTTATTAACTTTGTGAGTGAAATTAGTTGTTAATAAGTTTCATATTTTAATTTTTAGGAGGTAAGAGGAGAAGGGTGTCTACTCCATCCATGGAGCATGGCCAAGGTTCAACTGGTCGAGGTATGAGTGGTAGCAGGTTGCGGGAAGGGGGTGATATTTATTCCCCCGAAGCCCAATCAACGGCTGCTGGTTCTCACCAGGGTCACTGTGGGTCTGGTTCTCAACAGCGTCATTCTGGGGTTAGTTCTCAGCAGGGTCATGTTGGAGAAGATGTTAACCAACAACATCAAGGTGGCCATCAATTTCAATATTTTTTCATTAAATTTGTACAACTTTTTTTACACGTGTTTTTTCTCTTTATATGAAATTATATATATATATATTGATGTAGAGGCTGAAAATGTTTGATCCAGTGGTCAAAATAGACGCAGGGCAGCGTGCTACATTCAAGAAGAAGGCTGTCAACCCAGCACAACTTATCCGGCTGAGATTACTGATATACCATGGGAAACCAACATGGTGGAATGCACCTTACAAAGGTGTGAAAGCCTTCATGCAAAATTGCAAAGAGATCTCGTGGCTTTGTCTCTACCTGCTGAGAGTAGACAAAGCCTCGAAATAGTTACACATTCATTGGGTGAAATGGTAAATGTGTACAAAAATTTGGGGCCAACAACTGATTCGTTTGTAGAACTGATGAGAAAGAGAAAAGAAACAGTGATAGGTCCCGATAAATGGCAGGACATAAAACAAAAAGTTACAAGAGTAGAGGCCAAGTCAATGTTTAATTATAAGGAAGGGCCAAAAAGAAAAATGTTGAAGGTGCAGTATTTCAAGCACCCAGACAAAGCTGGTTATTTGTATGATCGACATCTTACGGCCTTTGGAAGGCTTCCATGGAACGATGAGGTTCCTGTTTATTTTGCACAAATGTTTTATGCAGAATTTTTTTTGGGTATGAAACCCGACTACAATGACCTTCCTTCAGAATTTTTTGGCCCGGGGAGAGGTCGATTATATCAACGTAAGGGCGCTAAGCGAGATGTGGAGTTGCCTTGCCCTTAGCCGCCATTGGTGAGTCGACCGTTTCGAGTCGAAACCCTGCGATCAAAGATGGATGTGACTTCTCAAATAAGTCGAGAAGCAAGAGATGTTATGATCGACAATGTTCATAGCGGATTGAGTGGAGTCGATCTTTGTTTAAATCGACAAAGAGCACGTGAAAATGCACATGCCAATTTTGTTTATCGTACAGATGAGGAGATTTACAACATGAATGTTGAAGATCTCTGAACATATGCAATAAATTGTTGCAATGGTCTGCAAGACCTAATTTTTCATGAGGAAGAGGGCACCAGAATGGTATGTGTTAGTGACCTTAGGGTTTGAAATTATTTTTACATATACATGTGTACAATTTGTAATAAATACATGTGTATTTACATGTATACATTTATTTGTATGTGTACATTAATCTAATTTAATGTATGATTATATGTTAAAACACCATTTGTAGTTCTCAGGCATGATGCATGATGAAAATGTTAATATTACGTTCGGGACCTTCGGTTCAAACGATGCAGATGGGTCTGACCATCATGATATGTTGGCACATGTATGTTAGTTTTTTTTAAGTGACTCTAAAATAAATAATTTTTGCCACACATGTACATGTATGTATATATATAATTTGATAAAATGTTTTAACAGGTACCAATTCCGTCTGATGTTTTTGGGATGGTGGTACCTTCTTCTTCTTTAGGAGATATACCTTCTACTTCATTGGGAGATGAGCCACAAGTATGGACAATTTTTCACAAGTTTAAAATTTATGTTTAAAAGTTATATATATATATATACATTCTACCTCAAAAAGTTCCATTAAAAATTGATATATATATATATATAGAAATCTATATTTTGAGTTATTTAAAATTTTTTGAATTTAGGTTCCTATACAAGATTTCTTTAATCCGGGGACTCTAGCGATGGAGATAGGAACATCCACAACATTTGAACAAGTTGTCTTTAGTTCCTTTTTTTAATATTATTGAAAATAAGTTTATATATGTACACATGCATTTTCATTTGAAATTTTTTAATTTATATAAATTATTTATATATATATATATATTTATATTTATATTTAACTGTACATGTATATTGTACAGTTTACCACTGCAGATGTTCTTATGGGAGAACTTGTTCATCAAATGGAGAGGGAACCTTACGAGGTATTGCATGATTTTTTTGTTATATTTTGTTTTTTACATGAAGTTCTAGATATATATATTCTCATTCATCTTTAAAACTTCAAATTTTAATGTTCAAGTACATGTGCATTGTGTATGTAGGTTTCCTATTCACAGGATAGGGCGCGGACTGAGACCCAGACGCTAGATCCTCCATTTGATGGACATGATTTACAGTAGATTTGATTTTAAAATTTAGATGGTTTTAAAATTTGTTAAACTTGATACAGTTTGATACTTGTGCGATTTACAATTTTTGGACATATTTTATTACTTTGTTATTATATATAATTTTTTTTATTTAATTTTTGGATGGTTTAAGTACTTTTGGCATGTGAATGTGAAGTAATGTTGTCATCTGAACTACATTTTGCATGTGATATTTAATGAACTTCAAATGTTTAATGTTTTAATGTTGCACAATATATAATCAAAAGGATTTTAAAACTTAAAGTTTTGGATGGTTTCAATCTATAACTTAAAGTTTTGGATGGTTTCAACCTACATTTGCACATGTGGTAAATTGAAATGTTACTTGTAACAAGACAATCCCCATTGATTTCATTGTATATGTTGATTTCTGATTTTATATAATTGCATGTATGATGGTACATTACTTGTAAAGTCATTGGATTAATAGTGTTCATTGATTTCAGTGTAAGCGCAAAAAATTATTGACAATGTAGAACTATTTTTGTGTTATAATAATTAAACCTAATAATATTGGAGAGCAAGAGAGACTTGAGGTATGGTGTTTACTACAAGAGTTCGAGCTAAATATTTAAATGGTTTATGATTTATGATTTGTACTTTCTTTTTAATATAATCGATACGGAAAGATGACAAAACTAATAAGGGTGACAATAAGAATAGAAGAAGAAAATAGTTTAAGATTGATCTCACAATAAATGCTATTTGTAATTGATTACATTCTAATTATTCACATTCTATCAGTCAATATTATTACATTGTCACTTTGCATTCAAAAATTTTATTTGATCATTTTCCATTATTAAAGTTATTCTACAATATTTATCATCTCAACAAATTGAGGTAACTAAGAAAATTTAAAATTAAAATGACTTGATAAATCTCAAACATATTTAGCATATTTAAAATAG
This sequence comes from Pinus albicaulis, assembly GCA_034641835.2. Classification (NCBI taxonomy): domain Eukaryota; kingdom Viridiplantae; phylum Streptophyta; class Pinopsida; order Pinales; family Pinaceae; genus Pinus; species Pinus albicaulis. The sequence continues at coordinate 12,237 of JAXQQM020069571.1, forward strand.
TTATATTAATATTAGATGTATTTACATATTATTGATACAATTAATCATATGTTCCTCATATTATCAATAGTTTTTCCTTGGTTGCACACGACTGAAACCAACCTAGATCCATCTTAACTACGGATCTATCAAGCGCCGAGAGGGATCAAATCTCTCGAGGTGAAAACCTTTCCTCAAGTTTTGCACTCAAAAAAGAGGTTTGCACCTCTAGATATTTGATCCCTCTCGGCACTTGATAGATCCATAGTTATGATGGATCTAGGAAAATAAATTTCTAAAAATAAGTAAGGGAAAAGCAGCATAGGGAACAATTAGGAGTAGATTTAGGTCATAGGGAACAATTAGGAGTAAATTTAGGAACATGTGATAGTTGGGTGAGATAAAATAATATTTTAATAAAATAATGGGAATTTGTAGGAGAGACAAATAGTGGATATGACATGTATTTTGGTGAATAATCAAATTTATGGAATTAAACAATTAATTATTTTTGTGTGTGAAAACAAGATTCACACCTAATCCTCACCTAAAAGACTAAATTAAACACATTATTATTAAGGGGACGAGGAGCTTTCTAGGTTTTGAGCTCCCCATTGTTAGATGAGTGTCGTAATGGCATTCCATGTATTTTTGTGAGAACTTATGATATTGTGATATTCTAATTACGAAATAGTGATCTTGAGTACATGCTGGATAATGTAGTAGATAGGAACTTTTTGATAAGGGGAGATTAGGGAAGTGACCAAATTCCTATCAGTGAAAAAAAAATTCTTCACCTTCCTATAACTCCATTGTAGCTTTGGGGGCCAAAGGTAAGAAGAGTACCTTGGAATTTCTTGGGTGAAAAACCAAGTAGGTCACCAACTTTGGTCTAGTGCATTGGAATTCATTAAAGAATTGGTCATTGGCGCTGCTTCAAGCTAGGAGTGAGCATCGTCACCAACCTACATTGAATATTTTACACTCCCTAGGGTGAATTATACTTTAAATTGATTGACAGTCTAAGACTTTCGAATTTTTCCGAATGCCAAATGATCTTACAAAGCTAGTATTTATAATATTCTAGTAGGTCATTCGGTGACAACTTCTACCGGAAACTTGAAACAAAGAGAATCTATCCTTGGCTAGGACATCATGTAAGATGCATGTCATAAATAGTAAAATTGTACTTAAAAGCTGAGATTCAGGCAAGTGGGGACAACCACTTGTTATCTCGTCCCTTGGAGGCTAGGCCATATGGGGACCGAATCTGACCTTACAAAATAAAGTGAAATAATTTGTACCATACGGTCGAAAAACATATACAAGAACAATTAATTTCATTCTAGAATATATATATCCAATACATATAACATTTTTCATCAATGCACATGTATAGAAAAACTACTTTCAGTTGATACTAGAGCACGTGCTTGTACCCAAACAATTTGTAACATGTGCAAACCACAAATAACGTAAGCAGCTCAATTTTTAGTTGAGTACTGGAAGTTCGAAAACATATTTAATCCAAAGATAATAAATTGTTGGACACTTCACTCAAAAAAATTATAATGGAATTCCATCTTCAATAATCCGTTCATGATCGGATTTTGACATTTTCCATTTCTTAATTTTCAATTTTTTCTTTGATTGAACTTCTATCAACTTTATGCGTGCTGCACACACCAAGTGACTATATTGACAACTTATGGAATCAGGTTCATAGTCTTCAAAGTAAACAAAGTCTCCACTTTGATGAGTTTGTTTGAAAAAATAACCTTTTAGTATAATAGACCCTCTATCATACTGAAATCCGTGATCATTAAAGTATTGTAATAATTTCATTTTTCGTTTGGTGCAACGCATCAAATAATACTTCACATTTTCATCGTTGTCAATAGGTGGAATTATAGCAAAAACATCTCCTGCACAATAAAATAAATTTAACATTTAATTATGCATATTTAAATTTATTTCTAGATCTTTAAATCATTAGAAAGTAATTCAAATGTTACCTTCTCTAACAAGATCAAAAACTCGATCACCATCGGATGATATTGTAGTTTGCTCTGATTGCATTTCTTCAAACATTGCAACAGAGATTTTTCCCTTTGTATTTAGCTCTGTATGTTTCCAATCGTTCACGTACATTTTGTTTTCACAAACGTCATTGGATTTTGTGTTGTCTATGCAAACATCACAAAAACAAGAATATTTTCTTTTATCCAATGAAAACACATTTGTGGACAACTTTTTTTGAATTGAATGCAATTTTCGAGTCCCTTTTATTGTTTCAACGTCATTTCCAATTGATCTATTTACGTCTCCGATTCCAATATGCCAGAAAATCCTTTATATGGAAAATTGGAAAAAGAATTTGTAAATATGATATCAAAATACAATTAAAAATAATCATTGCATGATAAATGTACAATGTTTAAAATTAGATTACCAATATAAATTAAATTGAATGTACCTTTGCACTTCTCGTGATGGGCTAATCTCATGGCTTAGAGCATTTTTGCACCATTGAACAACTTCTTCAGCGTTTGCAAGTCGGCGTGCAAAGTGGTTCATTTGATATCTTCGAAGTACTCGTTTTATGCATGCTCCCGCACCGTCATGTTCTCCTTTTCCATGGCCAGTCTCAAAGAAATTCCAACAATGTTTAATGGAGGTTTTCTTATGAAGACGACACAACCAAAAAAATGATCGTGCAGATTTGAATTGACCTGCGCATCCGTCTGACCATATCCAATTTTCATTGAATGTTATTCCACGATTTTTCAATGAATCATAAATTTTTCCAAAACAATGTTGTACAAAACATGTATCATGCGTACGATCGTCACTGATATAAAAATGATATTCTTTAATGATATGTCGATTTTCACTCGTGCTTTCTATATGATCGACATTTTGTTCAGCATGTCTATATAGAATATGAACGAGCATGGAGACTTGGTCAGAGTGATAGTATTCACTCTGAATTTATTTTTGTGGAGCAAATGTGTAGTTTTCTGCAAAATCAATCACTGACAAAATGGTTCCTGGTGGAAAAACTTCACGAGATTTTTTGAATTGCAAGTCTTGCCATCGAACTCTATGGGAATGCATGGTGTATTTGTAAATTTCTGCTTCAAACTTTCTCAAAAAGTCTATTAGAAAAATTTCGTCTTCTCGTAATTCGATTCTTTTAACACTATCTGCACTTTGAATCGATGTATTGGTATATTCGTATCTCTTCCATTTCACTTTCATGTTGGACAATGATTGATCATTTATATCAATACGATATTTGTTTTGAAATTTAGTCAAATTTCCACAATCATCGTATTTTTTACCACCAACACATTTCTTTTTGTAAAATAGTTCATCACTTTCTCTTTCACATAGAATTTGAGATATGAATTCACGGATAGTGGAAGGAGGAGGTGAATCCTTCCATAATGTTCTACCGAAATCAAGGAATGTGTCATAATATAACTCAAATTCCACATGATAACGGCAACAACAAGTGTCGCGTACGGTGATAGGTTTCACATACCATGGTTTTTGTTGAAAAAAAGCACTGAGTGAAACTTGAATTTGACGATTCTCTTCTTTGAACTTGTTGAATAACTCTATTTGAGTGGTTTCCAAGAGATGTTTTTCATGTTCTTCGTATTGATTTCGTGCTATTCTTCTTCGCATCACATGTCTTGCAATCGGTGAAACACGCGAATTGTTCTTCCAATATTCATATATTATTTTTTTAACATCTTCTCCAAGTCTATCTTTGTATGGTTGCCTACAAATAGCTCTCCAACAAGCGAGTTCATCATTTACGTCTATTTGCAGTTGAAATTTTCGATGTTTGTGCAGATTTTTTCGCGAGGTTCCCAGTGCTTGTGCCATAGATGTTAGATTCAAACGATTCTCTTGAGTACTTGGTGAAACCATTTCCATTTGTAGTCCTCTACGTATATTTGAACCATCTTTATCTCTAGATCTCTTAATTGACTCTATAGCACTACTCATATTTTTTATCACCTCTTCTTTCATTTTTTTATCTTTGGTTGATTTTCGAATACCCAATAGTGTCGTCACTTCTTTTAATTTCCTTGATGATAAGAGACCTTTCAACATTTGAGCTTGAACTGTCACCTCAGTTTTGAAAAACATTTCCAAAATTTTCTCGACACGATATCGTATAAAATAGTCAGGTTTTTTATCTCCATATGTGCGAGTGTCGACATTTTCTAACATCTCATTATCGATAGTGATTTCATCCGTACATATTCGAAAAAATAGTACATATTCAATAAATAACTAAATTAATAAATATGTCAATAAATATTAGGAAAATTTTAAATATATCAATAGATCATAATATCTACATTTACATACCCGATTCAATTTCTGCTTGAGGTTGATTTTCTTCTTCAATATTTTGAGGAGAATCTCTGTCTGTTTACATTAAACAAAATATTTTTCAAACTAGTTCATCAAATAAAAATTAAGCTTCACATTCTACATTGGGAAAACTTTAAAAATATATCAATAGATCATAATATTTACATTTACATACCTGCTTCAATTTCTACTTGAGGTTGATTTTCTTCTTCAATATTTTGAGGAACATCTCTGTCTGTTTACATCAAACAAAATATTTTTCAAACTAGTTTATCAAATAAAAATTAAGCGTTACATTTTACATTAGGAAAATTTTAAATATATATCAATAGAGCATGTAATATTTACATTTACATACCTGCTTCAATTTCTGCTTGAGGTTGATTTTCCTCTTCAATATTTGAGAGAGCTTCTAACTTTCTTTTGCTATATTGTCTCGTCTCTTCTCTACGTTCCTCGGGCTTTCTTTTTCGATCATATTTTCTCACACAAGTTCTTTGATTTCCCATGATAATAGGGTATGAGGTTTAAAAAATTTCCTTTAAAAAATTAGACAATAACTCAATTACAAACAATATCACAAAAGATTTAATTTAAAAAAATCTTTTCTAAAAAATACGTAATCCAATCCAAAACACGTACATATCTCTAAGAAAAATCACACCGCCTCCAAGAAATGTCTTCCAAAAAAATTCTTTAAATCTTAAAATGTGAAGAAAATTTTTTGAACAAAAAAGCTCAAAATATTTATTTCAACACAAAACACGTACATACCTCCAAGAAAAATCACGTCGCCTCCAAAAATGTCTTCCAAAAAAGTTCTTTAAATTCAAACTTTGAACCTCCAAGAAAAATCACGCCGCCTCCAGAAAATGTCTTCCAAAAAAAATTTTTAAACCCAAACTTTGAAGAAAATTTTTTGAATTCAAACCAAGTTGTAAGATGAAATGAAGTGCGAAATGTGCGAAAATTGTGAATCATTTCGCGGCAATTTATATTGACCGCGAAATATGTGTTTTGTAGGGGGCTCCACAAAAATTTCCGGCCGACGGAAAATTACACAATAGTTCGGCCGAACTTTTGATAATAAGTTCGGCCGAACTATTGTGACGTTAGTTTTAACTGCTCGTAAGCGGAAAACATAGTTCGGCCGAACTATTACTAATGGTTCGGCCGAACTAACGCGTCACCAATTACGCAGACCCAGGCTCTGAAAACGGTTCTGCAACTTTGGACTGATTAAACTCCATGAAAACTTGTTAATTAACTGTCGGAACCAAGACAAGCATTTTCAGAATTGAACCTACTTTCAGGAAATATAAATTTTATGGAATTTCGTAAACGTTTATTAATTTTAATTATTTTTCTAATAAAATGAGTGCAAACAATTTTTGAGGGTCATCGTGATTCAATGAAATCAAAATTTTGTGTCTCCCAAAATATATTGTAAAAAAAATTGAAAAAATTATGGGGCATTACATTGGTCCGTTGACTCTAATGGGTAGCTTTTAGATTTTTAGTTTATAACTTATATGTTAAGAAATTTGTTGCCACACGAAACATATCAAAAATACGCAGTTTTTCGTATTAGACCAGTTCAAAAAATTCTAGTAATTATGATATGCATCCATTGGCTTTGTAAATATGATGAAACCAAAGTAGACTCTGTCTAGATTGTTGTAACACATTTTTTTTTTTCAAAAACAAGAATTTTCAATGAATACAACGTTGCCACATAACATGACTACTTATGAATTCTTTGATTGTTAAGAAACACACACTCAAAGAAACGCTAAGTTGACATATCAAATCCGCATAAAAAAATTTCAAAAAAAAAGTAATAGAAAGCTAACAAAATTTCTCACAACTTTTATTTTTACCGCAAAATGAAATTCTACACGGAAAAATTGTTATAGTTTGCAGAAAGTTGAAGAACCCAAAAAATGAAAAAAAATTCTCAAAAAAGGGCAAAAAGTGTAACCCAGCTTCACATTTTCACCCACGAGCTAGTCTTGCAAACCCCAAATAACTTTGATAGCTTATCCCCTGGGTTGTATTTTATTAGACAACAAGATAGTCTCGCAAGTCACTGATAGATAGTAAACCAAAAAATATATATAAAATAATTTTTCAAGTCCCAGAAGTCTCGAATAGCTAACAAACCAAAAAAAAAAAAAAATAATGTCGGAAGAGAAGATTTTATTGGCAAGTCTTAGGATCAAATATGTGGATTGGTGGTAACAAAAAATAAATTTAATGAAGAATTCAAGTTATATTATTTTTAAACATAACAATATAAAGCAAAAAATAACATCTTATTGAGAAAATAACCATTCATTTTCAAGCACATCAATTGTAGGAGTAGGTTGATCTGTTTATTTCATAATACCTTCACTTTCGAACTTGTGACATAGAACATGCATTCATGGGATTTTAAATAATACCCTCAATTTCCATAGATATTGATAAAGATCTCCCAAAATCATTTTCTTGAATCCCCCTCCTAATACATATTTCCTATTAAGGCTCCCTACTTTTATTAAATACCTAATTGTATACTTCCTAATACCTTTAAACCCTCACCCCACCTCGCTCCACCGATACGCCCAATTATCATTTGCCCATACCTAACCAATGGGAGTGCAAGAACACCTATTTCTATAAAAGAACCTATAACTTCTCTTACTTTATTTTCATTTTCCCATACCTAACCAATGAGAACACAAGAACACCTATTTCTATAAAATCACTTATAATAATTTTGTGGGTTTCACTAATATCCCTTTAGTTAGTGTGTGCACAGTAGCTTAGATCCTAAAGTGATTCCCCTACAATGATAATCCACTAGGTGTACTTATTCTTAAAAAACTATGTATGGATAGATGTCCCATTTATGGCCAAGTTCCACCAAAATGGTTCCCCCTACCTACCTAGTAACTACATTACATTTATTTCATGACAAGACTATCCTAAAACCCACCAAATTTCTATCATATCCTTGAAGTCAAAAACAATTTGTTGTTCAAGATATGGCTAAGTTGGAACAAACTTAGCTCTAGAGCTTAGGATATTTTTCCACCTCTAATGTTTATAAAAAAATAGATATAAACTTTCTAAAGCACATGGGAGCTCTTTAAGTATCACCTTTCCTGTATTGACTCCATCTTAAACATCATGGAAAATGTCCATAGATAAGTTATCCTTATTAAAAAAAACTTTTCATTGAAAATAATCACTCATACCATAACATTACTACTTCCATTTTAACCACATAAAGCTTATTTTTAAGTTACCATAATTCATCTTTAATATCACATAATTATATTAAAAAATTAACCAAAATCCTCTGAAATAATAATTTATGAAATAGAAATTCAACAATTTTATATAATTAATAATTTAAATAAATGTCTTAGACCTAACTTGATTAATAACCATTTGTAATAAACAATAACAATTATTTGCCCAAACCCCTTATTAACCCAAATATAAATACTTACACATTTCATTTAATGGAATTTGAGGCCTTATAAAAACACATGTATTTCATTTCAAAATGTCAAAAAATTTCAAATATGAAAATTTTGAATTCCCTCGTTCATTTCCCTCCGATTGCATGGTTCATCCATGGAAGGAGGAAAGATGCAACCATACTGTCGCAGGTTTGGAGGAAGGATGCAGGAAGTCGAGAAATTTATCTTGAGTGCTTGTTGCAAGTCTTCTTTGATACATTTGGTTGAAGTCCGGTGATTTATTTCCTTCTACTGAAAGAAAATACTCAAGATTACCCACATTGTTGGGCGACGACCCATCCCAAGCCCTCCATCTCTTTTCACAACTTCAAAATACATATCGACAAGTGTAATGAGGCACTCAAGAGCCTGTATTTTTAGGATTCCATAGAGGTAGAAAAATCCAAAGGCATGGACGATAATGTCTACACCAATATGCTCTGATACATCGAATCCCAACAAGTGCCTTTTCGACCCCAAAATCATTGAAGAAAATAAACAAAAAGAGAGAAGAAATGAGTTGAATTCCACAATAAAATCAAATGTGCTAAAACCATAGGAGGTCACCAGCCAGATGCTCTAGCACAGATGGATTGTGCTAATCCAGTTGTACCTAAAAATGCCAGAAACCGTAAAAAAATACTTCGAATTGGCATGGAATCGAGGCTTTCGAGAGTCCCAACATAGGAAAATTGGATACAGAGGAAATTGGCATGGACTCAGACCAGCAATATTAAGGGTTCACGCTAGAGGATAAGCTTCCAGAGGCAACTAAGCCCACTCAAGGCTCCGTGCCAGAGGATAAGCTTCCAGAGGCTACTAATTCCACTCAGGAGGTAGCTAACTGCATTTCATTTTTATTGTTTAATTATATATTTATTAGTTAATAATAAGAATCACTGCAAAAAACATGCCCATGAGGGACTTCCATTGGTTTAAGTGCCAGGTCTGAATGAAAAATGTAGATAATGTTTTCTCGGTAAGGATTTGATTTCTAATGCGAGTTAGACCATAGGACTAGTCTTTCTCTTTTAATGTGAGTTAGATCGTTTGCAGTACTCTGCAACCATGCTTTTTTGCAGTCCAAAGGTTCTAAGAAAGCTATAAATATGGCTTGCTAGATCCTCTTCATGAATGATGTATCGCCCATGTACATGGCTAACTTACTTCTCTTTTGCATGGATGTCTTGATGTAGCATATACCGAAAACATGTTCCTTGTGAACACATGATTGCATGATAACTGTACTGACCATTTATCAAAGAAAGCTTAGTTGACAGGGATCTATGTTATTTTTAAATATCTTGTTGATTATTTCAGAGGCTAGCTTACTGTCATCAACCCTCAAGAATGCATCAACGAGAGCATTGTAACTCACAATTCTTGGCTAGGAACTTTAACTGTTTATTCTGATAATGTAAATGAGTGATTTGTAATTTCCCATGAATTCAAAATTACAGAAATCAATCTATAAAAAAATAACTCTCATTTTTAGAAGCCTGAACTCAATACATTTTACCTCCTTAGACTCATTTTCAGAAGCCTCAACTAAATAAATTTTACCTCCTTAGAAATTACCTTATCATTTTGTTGTGTTTTTTGTGGTACCCTATTTAAAATTTTAAACTAAGCAAGCTTCGAGGTTCAATTTTTTACTTATACTTAAATAGTCACATTAACTAGTTGTGATTACCATTGAAAATTAATATAATATTTTCTTTCTTTCAACTTTTTTTCAAGAAACATTGACACTGCAACTTAAACTAAAAGGTTACATAATTTTCAACAGTAGGTGTTAGTAGGGTTGGGGTTCATAGCAAAGTGTATGGGCATTAAAGTGCAAAATTTTAGGCACTGTAGATGCCATGATGTTTGTTCCTCCAACATCTCCCTTCAAATATGAGTTACTTAATAAAGAGTTGTTTATCACCTTGTTCAACACAAACTTGTAGCTGATTACAATATCCTCTCCATATACATGATGAAGTGGCTGACTTGAACAATTTGCACATGTGTGGGCATAAATCCAAAAACACACTTTTTCTAGTGAAAATTGGATGATATTTATATCAATTTTTTTCCTCTCAGAAAGAGGAATTTAATGCAATCATCATCTACAACAAATGAGCTGTTCGAAGGTGGAATTAGGCCCTATTTTCCATTTTTAGCACCCACATGATCACCTTGAAGCGTTTTCAGGCTCCTACCTGAACGTGAGTTCAACAACTTACCTAGCACCACCCAACCACCCTTAAAATGATAGTAAATTTGAAAAAAATTATGTGCCCCCGTACTAGGGATAATGGCCCACCTACAATGATAGACTATTGCAAATAATTCTAAAATCCAAACAATATATTTTGTACAAAACCCTAACTCTAGAGTATGATGAAAATCATTACTCAATGCCCTTACTTGTTTACTATAGCCAAATGTGTTGATGTTTATGCCCGTAGGTGATGATTGGTCAATAAGTCCCTGACTACTAGATCATACTGTACACATGCTACTTAAATGCACAAACCAACGCTACTCCAATCCTAAGAGAATATTTGCTGCTTGAAAAATTGTGGTGATGTCAATGTCTTCTACTTTTGTAGTTCTGACTGCGAATTGATGGTTATTCCAATAATTTTATTCCTTTTTAATGACAAAAAATATTTGTATGCTAAACTGTCCAAGAGTTAGATGATCAACGTGACTCAAAGACAACTTTCATACTTGTGGTATATTTTTGTCTTAGTTTAGCCTCCTTTTAGGATGTAATATCACTTGTAATGCACTGATATTTATACCACTTTAAGTCTCGAGGTGACAGGTCATAGGTATATACAAGACTGAACTATTCAGATTATCCACAAAACGTGTTTCTTAAGATGCACGTGTAGTAGCTAAATTTGGCTTTGATGTAAACAATAATGAGTATGCTTATGGACTTCGACGAAAGCTTCAAACATAACCAATTGAAAATTGAGAAGGGTCACATCAAACAAATATTTGTAAAATATTGGTGATTAGGTAATCTTTAAGATTTGACCTTCAAGCTGTGACTAGGTCAACAATGAATTCCCAGGAATATACAAAGGAACCAAAAATCATTGCTACACTGAGATGCCACAAAATCAAGACATCGAAACAAAGGTATTTCACTTCTTTATGGTTCCACTACAATGTTTCAGAATAGCTGAGTTTCAATCTTGGAGTTCTTTGGTTAGATTCACCACGGATTTTCCAAACAAGGCTGTAGGGATAGCTCCTACAAACACATATGTAAACAATCCCTTATGCTTAGAATTTATCCCTTGAGGAACCTCACAAAAGCACTCATGTTCGGAATTAGCTTCACTGGTTAATAATCTTCACTGATCTAGAAGAGTTGAAGTACTGAAATGGATGAAAAACCTTCCAAAACTTGTGACTATACACAAAATATCTTGTGCTTGTAAGAAATTTTTATTAGAAATAAAAGGTTTCTCAAAAGTATACCAATGAACCATACATTTTATATGCCATTAACTTCAGAAAATTCCTTTAACAGTTCCGAACAAAAGCACTCATGTTCAGAATTAGCTACATAGGTTAATACTCTTCACTGATCTAGAAGAGTTGAAGTACTGAAATGGATGAAAAATCTTCAAAAACTTGTCACTATACATGAAAATCTCTTGTGCTTGTAAGAAATTTGTATTAGCAATAAAAGGTTTCTCAAAAGTATACCAATGAACCATACATTTTATATTCCATTAACTTCAGGCAAGTCCTTTAACATTTCCACATATATGATGAGGGAATAGAATACTCAAAATTATGTCCTTAAGGAAGGCAGGATGATGTTTTGAGTGTTATGGCTAGGATTAGTACTTCATTCTTACAGTGACACCACAAAAAATTCCTGTAATCATAGTCAATACTCCTCGCTGCTTTTTAGTGTATAAGGATCGATTTGAGATTGATCCTTTTGTTTCATTAGACCATTTTTCCATAGGAAAAATAAACTTGAAGAGCTATACTAGCCATTATTCTTCATTAAAATGATATATAGCTTGTATTAGTTTTGTAACAATCTTTGCTGGCCTTGGACTCCTTCAAGCGACAAAGAGACACTTCCCAGTTCATAATTTGATGCCCTAAGAGGGCCGAATAATTCTTCCTTCAAAACAATGAAAGCATTAGAGAATGAAGCCTTAATGAGGGCAGAAAAGGACATGCTACTCAACCAAACAAACTTTTGTTAGCCATGAATCTTGATCTTCCACCTGCAAGAAACCTTGCTCAAATGAATCCCAAAAATAATCAAAACCAAACGAAAAACCCTTGTCATCAAACCCTCTCTTCTGATTTGAAAATTTCTCCATAGGGGCCGAAGTAAGTTTCATAGATCAATTATTCAGTTAATTTTTATTTTAGTTCCTAACTTCAATTATAGATTAAGTTCCTTTTTATAGACTTAGGAGGGGCTTATAAATATGTAGGTTGTTTTTCACTTTATTGGAAAAAAAAAATGAAGAATACCTTGAAGCCCAAGGAATGTGACATTCATCTCTTAGGGCGGATTTCAATTTTTATTCGAGACAAATTTTAATCCCTGCAATATTCCAAGCATAAATAGTGGATATAATTTCATGATCATATTGTGATAGCCAATGATAGGGTGCCACATCACCACCCTTTGGGTTTTTTACCCATATATTTGGTCCTCCATCTTCAATTACACATAACTCACAAATCATGAGGCCTCTTGTGGTGTGCCACATACCGTCGGAAATATCTTGATGTGAAGAATCGAACAAGGATGACCTTGAATTGAAACATCCTGAATTTCCATGTCGTTTTGTTGGCATTACTTGGTGTTGCTTAGATTGACATCAATGACAACCATACATCAACAACCTACAGTTATAAATGATGTATTACTAAGTTCCATAAATTTAACCACATTTTAATAGATGTTTCCCAAATATTAACCCTGCGAACTTTTAGCTTTAGGGTTTTTATAAAATATAGAACAAAAGAACGATGGGAATTGAGCAACATTTTTAATCCTTAACAACCTAATATTCTAGGCATTTTTCAAATTCATTCAAATAGTAGTGTACTAGGAAGCTTACTATAGTTAGAGCACACCCTATATAATTTTTATGCTATGTTACAGGAAATTGAGGGTGCTATTTTGTAATTTGGATCATTGGTTACCTCTGTATAGCAAGCGTTGACTCCAAAGATGTTAGTGGTGCATCACTAGATAGGTCCTTTTAACAGTGTCCACTTTTTTGGCTACTTATCATGTTTGAAAATATGTATACAACTCTTCATATGTTTCTATGGTGGTGGACATAGAAACAACTTCAAGAAAATGACATGTTCACTTCGAAATATTTTAGCTCTAGAACCTGAATTTCCTATATAAAGTGGAAATATGGTAGAAGGAGATCGCCACTGAAGCTAGAAATCAGGTGAATAATTTTTAGTTGAAGTTGAAGGAGCTGAAAGATAGAATAAAATATTAAAATAAATAGGAGTTTGGTAATATTCTTTCCAATAAGTCACACTTGTGGAATGCATACAAGACACTCATAAAAATATCATTTAGGATGACTACTCTAAAAAATTGATCTTAGAAGAAGGGAAATTTTTCCACACAATGGAGCAATGACGTTAGCCTAGCCTAATTAAGCCTAAGCTATCCTAGGCTAACCTACCCTATACTAACCTACCCTAGCCAAACCTAGCCTAACGTAACCTAAAGTAACATAAACTAGCCTAGCCTAGACTAATCTATCCTAGCATAATATAGCCTAACGTAGCCTAACCTAGCCTAGCCTGGGCTAGACTGGCCTAGACTATCCTAACCTAACCCAAACAAACCTAACCAAACCTAACCTAGTGTAGCCTAAGCTAACCTAGCCTAACCTAAGCTAACCTTGGCTTGCCTAACCTAGCCTTGCATAGTGTTCCTAGCATAACCATGCATATCCTAGCCTAACCATGCTTATCCTAGCCTAGCGTAACCTAGTGTAACATGGCTTTTCCTAGCCTAGATTAACCTCACCTAGCCTAGCCTAACCTAGACTAGCCTAACCTAGTCTAGCCTAACCTAACCTAGCCGAGCCTAGCCTAACCTCGCGTAGCCTAAACTATCCTAGCCTAGCCTAGCCTAACCTCGCCTAGCCTAAACTATCCTAGTGTAACCTAGCCTAACCTAGCTTAACCTAGCCTAACCTAACCTAGACCAACCTAGGTTAACGTTAGCTAGTGTAGCCTAGCATAGCATAGCCTTTCCTATCATAGCCTTGCCTAGCCTAACATAGCCTTTCCTAGCCTAGCCTAGAACAACCTTGCTAAAATGACCTAACCAAACCTAGCTTGGCCTAACCTAACCAAACCTAGTGTAGCCTAATCTAGCCTAGCATAGCATAGCCTAGCCTAGCCTATCCTAGACTTGCCTTGCCTTAATTAGCCTAGCCTATCTTATCCTTGCCTAACCTAGCCTAGCCTAGCCTAGCCTCACCTAACTGATCCTAACCTAACCTAACTTAACCTAGACTAGCGTAACCTTACCTAAAATAACCTTACATATCGAGGCCAAGCCTAGCAAAGCATAGCCTAACCTATCCTATCCTAAGCTAAACTAACCTCACCTAACAAATCCAAGCCTAGCCAAGCATAGACTAACCTAAACAAACCTAGTATAACCTAACCTAACCTAACCTTACCTAACTTAATCTTACCGTACTTGACCTAACCTATCCTAGCCTAACCTAGCTTATCCTCTCCTAGACTTGCCTTCCCTTGCTGAGCCTTGCCTAACCTAATCTAAACTAACCTAATCTAACCTATCTAGCCAAGCCAAGCCAATCTAAGCTAAGCCAAGCCTAGCCTAGCCTTGCCTAGCATAACCTAACCTAACCTAGCCTAACCTAAACTTAGCTAACCTACCATTAAATTAACTAACCTTAACTTACCTAACCTAACCCAATCTATCATAGCCTAACCTAGCTTAGCCTTGCCTAGTGTAGCCTAGCTTATCCTTACCTTACCTTAGCCTAGCCTCACCTAACCTATCCTAACCTAGCCTAGCCTAACCTAACCTACCCTAACCTAATGTAACCTAACATAACCTAACCTATCCTAGCCTAACTTAGTTTAGCCTAACCAAGTGTAACCTAACATAGCTTGGCCTAGTGCTGCCTACTCTAGCCTAGCCTAGCCTAACCTCGCCTACAATAACCTATTCTAAGCTAGCCTACTCTAGCCTAGCCTAGTATAACCTATCCTACCCTATTCTAGCATACAATAGACTAGCCTAGCCTTTGGTGATCTATCCTAGTGTGGCCTAACATAGCATAGCCTAGCCTAGCCTAGCCTAACCTAACCTAACCTACGCTACGCTACCCTACCCTACCCTAGAATATCCTTACCTAACCTAGCCTTACATAACCTAGCCTAGCCTAGCCTAGCATAGCCTAACCTAGTCTAGCCTAACCTAACCTAGTCTAGTCTAGCCTAGCATAGCCTAGCCTAACCTAACCTAACCTAACCTAACCCACCCTAGGGCATCCTTACCTAACCTACTCTTACCTAACCTAGCCTAGCCTTACCTAACCTAGCCTAGCCTAGCCTAGTCTAGCCTTGCCTAGCCTAACCTAGTCTAGCCTAACCTAACCTAACCTAACCTTGTCTAGCCTAACCTAACCTAACCTAGTCTAGCCTAGCCTAAGCTACTCCAACCTAGCCTAACCTAACCTAAGCTAACCTAGCGTTAACTAACCAAACCTAGGCTTAGCTAACCTAACCTAACCTAGCCTAGTCTAGCCTAGTCTACCCTAAAATAACCTACTCTAACCTCACCTAACATAACCTAGCCTAGGCTAGCCTAGCCTAGGCTAGCCTAGCCTAACCTAACCTAGCCTAGCCTAGCCTAGCCTAGTCTAGGCTAGCCTTACCTACCTAGCCTTACCTAGCCTAGCATAGCCTAGCCTAGCCTAGTCCAGCCTAGCCTAACCTAGCCTAGCCTAGCCTAACTTAGCGTAGCCTAGCCTAGCCCAACCTAGCCTAGTCTAACCTAACCTACTCTAACCAAGCCCAACCTAACCCAACCTAGCCTATCCTAGCCTAGCCTAACCTATCCTAGCCTAGCCTAGACTAGCCTATCTTAACCTAGCATATGTTATCCTACCGTACCCTAACCTAACCTAATGTAGCCTAGCCTAGTCTAACCTAGCCTCACCTAACTTAATCTACAGTAGCGTATCCTAGCATTGCCTAGCGTAGCCTTTCCTTGCCTAGCATGACCTTCCCAAGTCTAACCTAATCTAGCCAAGCCTAGCCTAATGAAATCGAACATAACATAGCCTAGCCTACCATAACCTAACCTAGCCTACCCTAACATAGCCTAACCTAACATAGTGCTCCCTAACCTAACCTAGCCTAGCCTACCCAAGCCTACCTATCCTACTATAGCCTAACCCACCATAGCCTAACTTATTCTCCCCTTATGTAGCCCACTCCGGCTTAAACTAGAAATCTTAGCTCAGCCTAGAAATTTTAAAAATATATATATTCAAAAAAATTCTTAACCTATATAGTACAACTTAATTTTATCATATATATATTTAAATATAAAAGCATTATCACTTTATATCATATAAATTCAAACAATTTTTACATTAAATCATTTTAATTAAAACAATATACTATACTACATTATACCATTAATTAATAAAATATATTGCAATACTTAAATAATATATTAAATATTTCAATTTGAAAATCATTTAAAAAAAAATAAACTAAAAAAGTATTAATAAAAAAATAATTAAAAACAATTAAATTAAAAACTATTAATAACAATTTAAATATAACAAATTTAACTTAAAATAAATTAAATGTATAGATATATAATTTAAAATACATTAAATCTAACGACAATAATAAAAATAAAATCAAAATGGAATATAAAACAAAATGGAAATTAAATGTATAGATATATAATTTAAAATACATTAAATCTAACCACAATAATAAAAATAAAAACAAAATGAATTATAAAACAAATGAAATATAAGTTATAAGATATAAACGAAAAATATATCTTTAAATGAAAATGTAAAAACGTAATTGATAATAGGGCCATACCTGTAACTCAAATTTCTATTTGATTTCATGTCTTGATGCCATTGAGAGCCCCAAAGCAGGGAAGTGACACCTATCGGACTCAGCAAACTTCGAGTAGTTCTTACGCCCGCCGAAACTGTAGGCATCGCTCTTCTCACAAATGGTGAATTCTAGAAGCCAATTTGGAGCGAGGTAGCCAGGATTACGATATTGAATCTAATGGGATATGTCAGGAGGCTTACCGTACACTCATCCAAAAGCCATCATAGATGAGATCCGTGGGAGCACAAACCCAAAAGTTGCACTAGTGATGGATTATGCCGAATATCGCAACCTCTGATTAAAATTCCTTCTTGTCTTGCCTTGTCTTGCCTTGCGATCTCCAGTCTCATCTTCACGCCCTCAAAATTCTTGTAATTGTCCTATTTCATTACAATCACTTTGGACATAGCCTCCTCCACTATCCTCGCAGACTCAAACCACAGATTTACTAAGCGACTGATACTCAAATCACACATGCAAGGACAAAGAGAACATAGATATTGTAGGACGAAAATGGTGAAAATTGATATATATATATATATATTTCTGACGCTTCTGGAACCGTTCATTTGGGGCGACTACCTCCTCTGCAACAGTCCACTGAATCCCTGTTGTCCATGTCAAGTTAATCATTGTTTTTGCTGAAACTGTGGCTATTGTTTGAGGGCTACGGTTGATAGAAACAGATCATGGGTTGAGGCCTAGTGTTGTCCATGTCAAGTGAATCATGATTTTTTCTGTAACGGGCTACTCCAAAGCTTATGGTTTGTTGGCCAGGATTGATAGAAACAGATCATGCCTTGAGGGTAATGTCAAGGTCACCATGCTTTTTTCTAGGTCATAATGCTTTTTTCTGTGACATGGGTTCAGTGTAGTTGAAGGAACCAGATATCTATATTGCCATTGAAGAAATTAGATACCTATTTTGCTGTTAAAGAAACCAAATATTATCTCGCTAAAGAAAGTGAAACCTTAGCTTCAATTTCGATTTTAAATGCCTTCTTACAATTGTATTGAGGCAAGCATGTATCCTTCGAATTTTTTTTAATTACGCATTTACATTGTGAATTATTGACTTAATAGTTCCTTATTACTTTCTGATCCGAACTGTGTGATGGCTTACTTCTGAAAAATAAAATAAGAGATGAGGTATCGTAAAGAACAACCGAGAGACCAAATTAGTGTTTTTAAAAGCACCGAGTGTTTTTAAAAGAACCAGCGATGCTAATTGAATGATCAAAAGCTTCTTATGGGTTGTTGTTCTATGTCTATATTTATGTTCTGATTTTAATTTTAATAGCATGTTTTATTAATGTTATGATTTTAACGTAATAATTAAGAATTTATTTTTTATTTTTTTCAAATATAATTAAAGTTATGAAAGTTATTTACTACACAACCATATTAATAAAAACTAATGTGGTTGATATACGCCATAAGCGTATATAAAATAGATTTACAACCACATTTACCAATGCGCCTATATCCACTACCCATCATATTAATTTATATATCAATAAATAAATATTATATATAATAATTTTATTATATTAATGGAAATATATATATTATATACTAATAAGAATATTAATATATTCTTATATATTAATTATAATTAAAATCACAAAATATTTTATATATATTAATAATATTATAATATTACTAATAATCATTATTAATAAATATTTGAATATTTATTTATAATGATTATTAGTAATATTATAATATTATTAACTTATACAAAAATATTTTATATATATTATTAATATTATAATAAGTATTAATAATATATATTAAAAATATTTATTAATATATTAATAATATTAACTATATACATATTATAAATTAACTTGAAATATATATAATATTTATTAATATAAAAATAATATAAATAATATATAATATTTTAATATTTTTTTTTATATATTAATATCATAGATGGTTATATTATTAATAAACCAAAAGAACTAATAATATATTAATAATATATATTATATCATAGTTGGTTATATTATTAATAATATATATTAATAATATTATTATAATATTACTAATAATCATTATTAATAAATATTTGAATGTTTATTTATAATATATATTAATATATTAACAATATTAAACTCAAGAGAGTAATAAACCATATGAAAAAATATTTAAAAACAAAAAACCTAAAAGATTAATAAACCCTAACAATTATTATTTTAAAGTGAAGATATTAATAAACCCAAGAGATAATTAATAATACAAACCCAATGTCATCATAAACCAAAGGTTTAAATATTATAAACCATAGGAATTGGTGAACCCAAGGGATAAATATTATAAACATAAGGGATCAATATTAAAAACACAAGAGATTAATGAACCGTAAGAATTGATATTTTAAACTAAAAAACCTAATAAATTAATAATCCATAAGAATCGGTATTTTAAACATAAGATATTAATAAACCAACGAGATTATTAACATTATAAACCAAAAGAACTAATAAACCCAAGGGTTTAATGTTATAAAGCAAAGGAACCAACGAACCCAAGGGATAAATATCATAAACCTAACGGATGAATATTATAAACAATAAAGATTAATAAACCCTAAGAATTAATATTTTAAACTGAAAAATCTAAGAAATTAACAGACCCTGAGAATTAGTATTTTAAACTCAAAAGAGTAATAAACCGAATGTGTGATTAACAATATAAACCAAAAGAACTAATAAACCCAAGGGTTTAATATTATAAACCAAAGGAGTCAGTGGACCTAAGGGATAAATATTAAAAACCTAAGGTATGAATAAGGCTAAGGGCAATATTAAAAACAATATATATTAAAAAACCCAAGAGTTTAATACTATAAACCAAATCAATTGGTGAACCCAAGGGAAAACCATTACCCAAAAAATTATAAACCAAAGGAATTGGTGAGCCCAAGGGAATTGATTTAAACATTGAGACAATTGTTGTCACAAAGCGACGTTGGACCAACTATGACCAAGGTTGGTCATGGGTGATTTTCGTATTAAGACAATATTTGTCAGAATATGACATTTGATCATGGACGACATCGATCGATTATTCATATTATAAACCAAAAGAACTAATAAACCCAAGGGTTTAATATTATAAACCAAATTAATTGGTGAACCCAAGGGACAACCATCACCCAACAAATTATAAACCAAAAGAAATTGGTGAACCCAGGGGAATTGATTTAAACATTGAGAGAATTGTTGTCACAATGCGACGTTGGACCAACTATGACCACGGTCGGCCATGGGTGATTTTCATATTGAGACAATATTTTTCAGAATGTCACATTTGATCATGGATGACATTGATCGATTATTCATATTATAAACCAAAAGGAATTGGTGAACCCAAGGGAATTGATTGAAACATTGAGACCATTGTTGTCACAATGCGACATTTGATCATGGATGACATTGATCGATTATTCATATTATAAACCAAAAGAACTAATAACCTGTAACACCCCCATTTTCTGTGTTGAATTTGAAAAAGATAAACATTTGAACTTTAATCCTAAGGGGAGTGGACCCCAAAGGATAAGTATGGTGTGAATGTAATTTAATATTTAAATTGATGAAATAAATAAAATGATTGTGCATTTTGACCAAGATGAGAATTAAGTCACTTTCCAAATCGTGAGGATGGATAAGGCAACAAATCCCCACAATCTTTCAAAAATCCTTGAAAATTAATTTGAATTTGAGAGGAATCTAAATTTCCCCAATGAAGAGGAAAGTAGTTGGGAAGAGGTAAGAAAAGTTGGAAAAGCTGAGGAGAAAAGCATAAAACATCTTTAAAGAGTCCCAAATGGGAAGCCCCTGACCTAAGCGAGGAAGAAAGCATCTTCGCTATTAGAGATGTGAGAATTAGAAACACATGATTTGGGGAAACATGAGCTTAAATAAAATTTGCTCTAATGGAATCAGGGGGTTGATCTGTGATGGAGGTGATCTGTTTCGGGGTGAGTTACATGGGAGACAAGGAGGACTCTAAGGTTGGGAAGTTGGTGTTGCAATAGTGATATGTTTCTGAAATTCCTGTTATTTTGAATTATTATGGTATGAATTGGCTACATATAAAATAAATTTGAATGGTATGAGTGATTTTAGCACTACATTTAACAGAATCTATCTTAAGGTAGTCACCTTTCAGATTCTGTTTAGTTGTAGACCAGTAATCTATGGAGTAGAAACCCATAGAATCTTTAAACCAAGGTCAGTTTAAATCTGAAGGTACTTAGTCTCCACCGAAAATTGAATACTAACTTGGTTCTAATATATATATAAAGCTGAAATTTCATGCTCAACGGTATGCTAGAAAAATTATGGTAGTAGAACTGATATCTACATGGTACAATAAAAGAGAAGCAAAGACATTAGAATAGGTATCTCGAGTTATCTCTAAATCAAGAAGTAATTCTACTTTTAGAAGTAGTAGTCATAAAAATTACCGTGGAAATCTCTGCACAGTTGTAGATAACAAAACCATAGATATGTATCTAGCAAAACTCTTAGACTATTGCTGGTTCCAAATCTGGAAGACTATTACTTTCACAGGAAAAATATTGGGTTAAATTTAATCTGCTTCTGCTAATAAAATAATTTTAGCCCTTCTATATCTAAGATAGAGAAATCTGCAATCTGAGTTTAGACACAATCAAAGAAGAAAAATGGGAATTTTCATAACCTAACATACTAGTACTTTATAAACATTAAATCTCTCAGAAAGAAAAACTGAGAGAACCAAAAGAAAGGAACCTCTAATCTAGATTTCCCATTACTAGAGAAAAACATGCTCGAATCCACCAAAATTATTCGTGGACATCACATCTATGTATATAAAAAGGAACTAATAAACAATAGTGGAATATATATGGAAGGAAACCCACCGAAAATTCTGCTTGGAGAATTATCACATTTATAACCAAATCAAAAGAAATATAATCGGAAATCGTAGTTCGTAATGACAAGAAATGAGACGATTTAATGTAATTTCGATCATTATCCAATTGCGTGCGAGGCATCAGTTAAATAAAGGAGAAACACGCTTATCTATACCTGCATCATTTTAGAATAATTTTATTATGGGACCGCCGTAGGGTCGGTTAAAGCAAAAGCAAAACGAAATTATCATTCATTACATGTATAATATTCACATGATTATTACTGTGTGAGCGCCGTAGAGGCGGCTACCTGAGAAATAAAATGAAATCAGTATTCATTACCGTGTGTTAGAAATCATGCGATTATCTCTTTAATGATGACATTGGAGGTCAAAACTATTTAATATTTGCGTAAACATTAAAATTTGTTAAGTCAGTGCGTGTCTGTCGCTACGGAGTAGTGAACTATTGAAAAACGACGACTGTGCATATCTATTAACGCCGATGCCTGGGAATATATTAACACCAAACGATAATGGATAATATATATATAAACATATATATATATATATATATATATATATATATATATATATATATATATATATATATATATATATATATATATAAAGTCCAGTATTGTAACCTTTTAAATTTGAAATGGACTCCTTTTTATTTGTAACTGGAGTGAAGTGTTATCCACACAAATATAATGTGCCTCATTCTTTTCCTGAACCAAGAAAAGAGAATTAATTTGGTTAAAAAGAAATGTTTGATCCAAATGATGTTCATAGCATATTAACGTAATAACAGGGTTAATCTACTTAACACACATTGGAAATCCCATTTAACCATATAAGGAAAGCGAGATCAAGAGTTGGAACAGGAGCGCGTACGTTGTGCAACGGCTGAGAGTGTGTGAGGCCTCTTACCCCGAGCTCTACTATCGATGTGACCCCAACAAAAATGCGCATAAACAAACGAACAACATCTCTACGTAACAGAACAAATGATAAACAAAATTTATCTGACAATCCCTACTACATCTCAACAACACAGACGAAATAGGATGGATATAAAACCTGTACATCGATTTAACCTGAAACTGGAGTAATTAGAAATGAGAAGAAAACCAGTGGCTGGGGCAGTTTGTGTGTTCGTTGTAACCAAACCCCAACATGCCTGAAATAACATACAAACCCAGAATTTAAATAAGTTAATTTACCCTCGTAAACAGGAAGGAAGGGTTGAAGCGAGCACAGACGTTTTTCCCAGTAAGAACAACGGGCAACGCGAGGCAACTCGTGGTCCTCTTGTGAAAATGCTAACGCCTATCCACCTGATCTTCAACCCTGTATTCGCCCTTTAGAGGAAAAGAAAAACAACATGGAACCCGTTAGTGTAGGTGGAGAAAATGCATGATTGAGCGAATGATTAGCCTACAAAGAAATAAAACCATCGAGTCTGGTGCCGAAACAAATCAGAAAAAAAAAAAAACAACAAACCGACCCTTTATTTCAACAAAACTTATGCGTGATAACAAAGATGGGGAGCGATTTAGGAAATCGGATTTCCGCTGGGATGGCTGAGCATTGCGCTCTGTGGTACGCATGGCGAGTGATTCAGATCCCTATAGGCGAGAGTAAGATGAGAAAGGGGAATGCGAAAAGATTTAAACACGGGGAAATGGCATAGCAAGGACCCGAGTGGGGGTTTAAAATGGAAGGCCACAACCCTAACACCATGCATCGACCGTAGTCCACGCGGGTATCCGATTCAGGGTTAGCGTAACTGATAGAGACTCAAACCCTAAATTGAAACGACTGCGAGCTACACAATATCCCGAGGGGGATTTTTAAGAGTCACGCCGAGTGAGTAAACCTGTACCAATTCCATAGTACGTGATTTTCTTAGCTCTCATTTTGAACATCGAGCAGAAAGAAAGTAGGCAAAGCTCTGCGCCCTTTCTGTTGAAGTGACCCTTACTACTGGCAAGCTACAGCTGTCATTCAAAACGTGCTAGTGGCGCAGAGTAACAGTACAGGGGTTTCAAAACCAAATTCTCCCGAGGTATGCGAAAGCAAACGATAACCTGTAACTTGAAATATGCAGTGCGTTGAAGTGGGACACGTGTATCTCCTCCCATGCCAGACTGTTGGAGGTACTGCGGTGAGTACAACAAACCAAAGGGAGCTAAATTGTAGGTCGCCGCCATGGTCAGTGCACCAATTGACCACTCCAGCAAGAAAAAAAACTCCTAACTCTCTTACATAGTAAAGGATGAGAGATTTTAATACTGGTGAGTTATACAAAAAAAAAAATGGGAGAGAGATCGCGTACGATTCTCATACAATGTATGGGGTATCACAATATATATAGTGAAAATTTAAATCCCAGAGGTAACATTTCAACGTCGATTATATCAGAGGGTAGCGTATTTATATTCCCCCAATATATATAACGTAGGTGGTATATAATAGAACCATTTCATACCTTGCCCATCGCATATTGTATGGAATTAAATGATAATATAATAATATTATATTATGCGAATTGGTATGGTGATATAATAAACTTATATCATGGAGAGTTAAAAAAGGAATTATAATAAACCTCATATTTGTGAATTTAAATGGAAAAAATGTGATGATGTTAAATGCTTTAAAAAAAAATCTTATAGGAGGTGATAATGTTTAAGTGGGATGATTTTAAAGTGTTATATGATGTGATTGTTCATGAGTGGAATAGTAACTATCCATAGATGATTTCAAGGGATAGGAGAATAAATACCTAATAAATATATATAACTGGATCTAAACTATAAGCGAAAAATTAGCCAGTGAAGACTGGAAGAGACATCAATAGAAGACAAAGGGAATACGTTGTCTTGGAAAAAAAAAAAAAAAATTTTTTGGAGATGTGACAAATGGTATCAGAGCCCAAGTTGCAAAAACTGGGCTGTTGTTATTATGCTCACTAAATTTCTAATGTTATTGAACATTGTAGAGATTGTTTTTTTTTCTTTTGTGTTTTACTGATCAAAATTATGAGTGTGTACAGTGGTGCTAAAATGGCTGACGATGGAGGAATTTATGTGGATCTGTATGATGAGTTTTCTACTCCAGATCCCAATGCACCGGTAATGGCTATGTTGCACAGGATGTAACGAGAATTGGCTGAACTAAGAAGCCAGAATGACATGTTGTCCTCAGCCAGTAAGGAGCAGGAAAAGCTCATCAGAGAACTAACTTCCCGGAATAGCCAGGAAGGCAAAGGTTTCAGAAAGAGAAAGATGGATGAGTCTGATGATGATGATGCTACTAGACATCAACATAAATAGAAAAGAGAACTGCAGGGGGAGTTCAGAAAGATAAAACCTCCCTCCTATGATGGGGAGAAGGAGGAGGATGCTGATGCTTGGTTGCTGAAGATGATTAAGTATTTCCAAGTTTATGAATATGAAAGCAATCTGAAGGCCAGATTAGCTGTGTACCAGCTACAAGGAAAAGCTACACTGTGGTGGGAAGAGACAAAAATGGTGCATGCCATTGATGAAAAGACAGTTACTTGGGAAGATTTCCAGGTTAAGTTCAAAAATCGTTATTTGAACGAACGTTATTATGATGATAAAGCTAAAGAATTCCATGAACTTAGACTAGGACATCTCATTATCGATGAGTTTGTCACTAAGTTTACAAATTTACTGAGATATGTCCCTTACATTAGGGAAGAAAAGGAAAAGGTCCAAAGGTTTTTGAATTTCTTGCCTACTGTGTACAAGGAGAAAATTGAGTTTGATAACCCAAAGACAATGGACGAAGTGGTTAGAAAAGCAAGATTATGCTATCAGCAGTTTAAAGGTAAGGCTGGACAAGGGAAGAGCTGGTTGAACAAGGGTGAGTTCAAGGGGAAAAGACAAAAACCAGCATATCTAAGGAATTTTGGCAGAGATCATCAGCGGAAAAAATTCAATAAACCAAAAGAAAGCCAAACTGCTCAGTCCCAAGTGGCTTCAAAACAAGTAGAAGGGAACAATAAAAAGGAAGGGACTGTCAGAATGAAGGAACCTTTGAAGTGTTGGGGCTGTGGAGAACCCCATATGATGAGAGACTGCCCCCATAGAAATATTCATATGATCAGCAGAGAACGAGAGGCAACAACAGTCAATGACATAGCCAGAAATATACCAACTATCAGTGCAGCATTGGAAAACCGGCAAGCAGAACATCAAGCGACCATGGTGGAGATGGAGGGTAAGATTTCTGACCTACCTGTTACTGTTTTGATTGATCTAGGTGCTTCTTTGAGTTACATTAGTCCTAGAATTGTAGAAAAATGTAACATTAAACCTTAAAATTTTCAGCAGTCATGGTTGGTACAGCTGGCCACTGGGACTAAGAGAAAAGTAACACATAAACTACCTAAAATAGAAATACAGTTAAATGGTTTTCCAACAGAAGTAAATCTGAACATATTGCCGTTAGGATCCTATGATTTACTGATAGGAATGGATTGGCTAGAAAAGAAGAAAGCCCTGATGAACTGCTGGGATAAAACCCTGCATTGTGTGGATGAAGAGGGGAAAATTTTTACCTTAAAAGGGAAACCAAAATCCATTTCAGTAAGACAAATATCAGCCTTACAATTGAAAAGAACAACTAGAAAAGGATACCAAGTCTATGCTGTACATGTGGAAGAAGTAGAACACGGAACTGAAGAAAATCTACTGAGTGAATTACCTGTGGTACGAGAATTTAAAGAAATTTTCCCAGATGAGATTCCTCATCTTCCCCCCAAAAGAGAAATTGATTTTTCCATAGATCTGGTGTCGGGAGCCACACCTGTTTCCCGAGCCCCTTATCGAATGAGTCCACCTGAACTGATGGAGCTGAAGATGCAGCTGCAAGAATTACTGGATAAAGGTTACATTAGACCAAGTGTGTCTCCGTGGGGAGCACCGGTCCTATTTGTGAAAAAGAAAGATGGAACTTTTAGGATGTGCATTGACTATCGCCAACTGAACAAGTTGACCATAAAAAATAGATACCCTTTACCTAGAATTGATGATATTTTTGATCAGGTGAGAGGAGCTTCAGTCTTTTCAAAGATTGACTTAAGGACTGGGTATCACCAGCTCAGAATTAAGGAAGAAGACATTAGCAAAACAGCTTTTCGAACCCGATATGGACACTACGAATTTGTAGTCCTACCTTTTGGACTGAAAAATGCCCCTGCCACCTTTATGTGCCTAATGAACAGTCTGTTAAATAAGTATTTGGATAAGTTTGTTTTGGTGTTCATAGATGATATTTTAGTCTACTCCAAAAACAAAGAGGAACACAAGGAACATTTGCGGATAGTGTTGCAAACTCTGAAAGAAAATCAGCTATATGCTAAGTTTAGTAAATGCGAATTTTACAAGGATAATATTCAATATTTGGGTCACATTATCTCTGAAAAAGGCCTTGCAGTTGACCCTGAAAAGATAAGAGCAATTAAAGAATGGCCGGTTCCAACTGATGTTTCAGCAGTAAGGTCATTCATGGGGATAGCAGGCTATTATCGTAGATTTGTGGAGAGATTTTCTGCCATAGCACATCCCATCACTTCATTGCAAAGAAAGGGTGTCAAGTTCGTGTGGACTGAGAAATGTCAAAACAGTTTCGAACAATTAAAACAAAAACTTATTTCAGCCCCTATATTAAAAATTGCTGATCCTGATAAAGAGTTTGTTGTATGTACAGATGCTTGCAGAGAGGGGCTAGGAGGAGTCCTATTGCAGGAAAATTCAGTTATTGCATATGAATCTAGAAAAATGAAAATACATGAACAGAATTATAGTGCATATGATTTAGAATTTGCAGCTGTTATCCATGCCCTAAAAATGTGGCGGCACTATCTTCTTGGGAAAAAGTTCACATTGATGACTGATCATATTAGCCTCAAATATTTCTTTTCCCAAACTGACCTGAATGCAAGACAAACCAGATGGATGTCCTTTTTAAGTGAATTTGATATGGACATAAAACATATCAAGGGAAAAGAAAATAAAGTTGCTGATGCATTAAGTAGAAATGCTTGCCAAAATTTAAACAACATTGGGAGTAGTGCCCAGATGGAGGTAGAGGAATTGGTGAGACAAGCAGCAAATCAAGATCCCAACTATGAAACACTCTTGGAGAAGCTACAGAAAAGGGATAAAACTGATTTCACTCAGAATCAAAAAGGGTTACTATATTACAAAAACAGGTTGTATATTCCAAATGTAGAGTGCATAATGTGTTTCATATTTCATTATTAAAAAGATATGTGCATGATGCTTCTCACATAGTTGATTGGAATGTTGTATAGGTGGAACCAGAAGGGGAGTTTCTGCCAGAACCACTTCAAATATTGGAGTGGGAAGAAATTGAATTGAGAAATAGAACAGTGGCCAAAGTAAAGGTGCAGTGGAAGCACTTTACTGCCGAAAAAGCTACCTGGGAAAGGGAAGCCGAAATGATGGGAAAATATCCATTTTTGTTTAAATGAATTCGAGTAGGTGAATAAAAACACCGAGGACAGTGTTTATTTTCAAGAGGGGAAATATGTAACACCCCCAGTTTCTGTGTTGAATTTGAAAAAGTTAGACATTTGAACTTTAATCCTAAGGGGAGTGGACCCCAAAGGATAAGTATGGTGTGAATGTAATTTAATATTTAAATTGATGAAATAAATAAAATGATTGTGCATTTTGACCAAGATGAGAATTAGAGATCACTTGCCAAATCCATGAGGATGGATAAGGCAACAAATCCCCACAATCTTTCAAAAATACTTGAAAGAAATTAATTTAGATTTTGAGGAGGAATCTAAATTTCCCCAATGAAGAGGAAATTAGTTGGGAAGAGGTAAGAAAAGCTGGAAAAGCTGAGGAAAAGCATAAAACAGCTTTAAAGAGTCCCAAATGGGAAGCCTAGGCTAAACAAGAAAGAAAGCATCCTGCTATTCTGGACGTAGAATTAGAAACATGCTTTGGGGAAACATGAGCTTAAATAAGCTACTCCTAAGCAGATCAGGGGTTGATCTGTGATGGAGGTGATCTCAGCTCGGGGGTGAGTTCTGGGAGACAAAGAGGACTCTAAGGTTGGGAGGTTGGTCATTTGCAGTAGTGGTATGTTTCTGAAATTCCTGTTATTTTGAATTATTATGGTATGAATTGGCTACATATAAAATAAATTTGAATGGTATGAGTGATTTTAGTACTACATTTAACATAATCTATCTTAAGGTAGTCACCTTTCAGATTCTGTTTAGTTGTAGACCAGAAATCTATGGAGTAGAAACCCACAGAATCTTTAAACCAAGGTCGGTTTAAATCTGAAGGTACTTAGTCTCCACCGATAATTAAGTACTCACTTGGTTCTGATATATATATATATATATATATATAAAGGTGAAATTTCATGCTCATCGGTATACTAGAAAAATTATGGTAGTAGAATTGATATCTACATGGTACAATAAAAGAGAAGCAAGGACATTAGAATAGGTATTTCGAGTTATTTCTAAATCAAGAAGTAATTCTACTTTTAGATGTAGTAGTCATAAAAATTACCTTTGAAATCTCTTCAAAGTTGTAGATAACAAAACCATAGATATGTATCTAGCAAAATTCTTAGACTATTGCTGGTTCCAAATCTAAAGGACTATTACTTTCACAGGAAAAATGTTGCGTTAACTTTAATCTACTTCTGCTGATAAAATAATTTTAGCCCTTCCATATCTAAGATAGAGAAATCTACAATCTGAGTTTAGACACAAACAAAGAAGGAAAAAATGGAAATTATCATAACATAACATACTAGTACTTTATAAATATCAAATCTCTCAGAAAGAAAAACTGAGGGAAACAAAAGAAAGGAACCTCTAATCTAGATTTCCCATTACTAGAGAAAAATTCTCGAATCCACCTAAATTATTCATGGACATCACATCTATGTATATAAAAAGAAATTAATAAACAATTGTGAAGTATATATGGAAGGAACCAACCAAAATTTCTGCTTGGAGAGTTATTATATTTATAACGAAATCAAAAGAAATAAAATAGGGAATCGTTAGTTCGTAATGACAAAAGTAGGACAATTTAATGTAATTTTGATAATTATCCACTCGCGTGCGAGGCATCAGTTAGAAGAATGAGAATTAAGCTTAGCTATATCTGCATCATATTAGAATGATTTTAGTGTGGGACCTCCATAGGGTCGGCTAGATCAAAAGAAAAAACGAAACCATTATTCATTACATAGACAGTATTAACATGATTATTACTGTGTGACCGCCGTAGAATCGGCTACATGAGAAATAAAACGAAATCAGTATTCATTACAGTGTCCTAGAAATCATTCGGTTACCTCTTTAATGATGACAATGGAGGTTAAAAACACTTAACATTTGCGTAAACATTAAAATTAGGTAAGATAGTGCGTGTCTGCAGCTACGGAGTATTGAACTATTGGAAAACGAAGACTGTGTATATCTATTAACACCGATGCCCAGGGATATATGAATAACAAACGACAATGGATAATATATATATATATATATATATATATATATATATATATATATATATATATATATATATATATATATATATATATATATATATATATATATATATATAATTGGCAATTACCAAGTAACATTTTAAATTTGGAATGGACTCCTTTTTATTTGTAACTGGAGTGAAGTGTTATCCACACAAATATATTATGCCTCATTCTTTTCATGAACCGAGAAAAGGGAATTAATTCAGTTAAAAAGAAATGTTTGATCCAAATGATGTTCATAGCATATTAACGTAATAACAGGGTTAATCTACTTAACACACATTGGAAATCCCATTTAACCATATAAGGAAAGCGAGATCAAGAGTTGGAACAGGAGCGCGTACGTTGTGCAACGGCTGAGAGTGTGTGAGGCCTCTTACCCCGAGCTCTACTATCGATGTGACCCCAACAAAAATGCGCATAAACAAACGAACAACATCTCTACGTAACAGAACAAATGATAAACAAAATTTATCTGACAATCCCTACTACATCTCAACAACACAGACGAAATAGGATGGATATAAAACCTGTACATCGATTTAACCTGAAACTGGAGTAATTAGAAATGAGAAGAAAACCAGTGGCTGGGGCAGTTTGTGTGTTCGTTGTAACCAAACCCCAACATGCCTGAAATAACATACAAACCCAGAATTTAAATAAGTTAATTTACCCTCGTAAACAGGAAGGAAGGGTTGAAGCGAGCACAGACGTTTTTCCCAGTAAGAACAACGGGCAACGCGAGGCAACTCGTGGTCCTCTTGTGAAAATGCTAACGCCTATCCACCTGATCTTCAACCCTGTATTCGCCCTTTAGAGGAAAAGAAAAACAACATGGAACCCGTTAGTGTAGGTGGAGAAAATGCATGATTGAGCGAATGATTAGCCTACAAAGAAATAAAACCATCGAGTCTGGTGCCGAAACAAATCAGAAAAAAAAAAAAACAACAAACCGACCCTTTATTTCAACAAAACTTATGCGTGATAACAAAGATGGGGAGCGATTTAGGAAATCGGATTTCCGCTGGGATGGCTGAGCATTGCGCTCTGTGGTACGCATGGCGAGTGATTCAGATCCCTATAGGCGAGAGTAAGATGAGAAAGGGGAATGCGAAAAGATTTAAACACGGGGAAATGGCATAGCAAGGACCCGAGTGGGGGTTTAAAATGGAAGGCCACAACCCTAACACCATGCATCGACCGTAGTCCACGCGGGTATCCGATTCAGGGTTAGCGTAACTGATAGAGACTCAAACCCTAAATTGAAACGACTGCGAGCTACACAATATCCCGAGGGGGATTTTTAAGAGTCACGCCGAGTGAGTAAACCTGTACCAATTCCATAGTACGTGATTTTCTTAGCTCTCATTTTGAACATCGAGCAGAAAGAAAGTAGGCAAAGCTCTGCGCCCTTTCTGTTGAAGTGACCCTTACTACTGGCAAGCTACAGCTGTCATTCAAAACGTGCTAGTGGCGCAGAGTAACAGTACAGGGGTTTCAAAACCGTATTCTCCCGAGGTATGCGAAACAAACGATAACCCGTAATCTTGAAATATGCATGAAGTATGGGACACGGTAGAAAATAAGACTCCTCCCATGCCAGACTGTCTGAGGTACTGCGGTGAGTACAACAATCCAAAGGGAGCTAAACTACAGATCGCCGCCGCGGTCAGTGCACCAATTGACCACTCCAGCAAGCAAACAAACTCCTAACTCTCTTACGTATTAAAGTATGAGGGATTTTAATACTGGTGAGTTATACAAAATAAAAAAAACGGGAGAGAGATCGCGTGCGATTCTCATACACTGTATGGGGTATCAAAATATATATAGTGAAAATTTAAATCCCAGAGGTAACATTTCAGGTCGATTATATCAGAGGGTAGCGTATTTATATCCCACCGATATATATATAGCATCGGTATTATATCATATAACCATTACCTACCTTGCCCATCGCATATTATATGGAGTTAAATGATAATATAATAAGATTATATTATGCGAATTTGTATGGTGATATAATAATCTTATATCATGGAGAGTTAAAAAGGGAATTATAACAAATCTCATATTTGTGAATTTAAATGAAAAAATGTGATGATGTTAAATGCTCTTAAAAAAAATCTTATATGAGGTGATAATGTTTAAGTGGGATGATTTTAAAGTGTTATATGACGTAATAACTATCCATAGATGATTTCAAGGGATAGGATAATAAATACCCAATAAATATATATAACTGGATCTAAACTAGAAGCGAAAAATTAGCCAGTGAAGACTGGAAGAGACATCAATAGAAGACAAAGGGAATACGTTGTCCTAGAAAAAAAAAAAAATTGGAGATGTGACAATGAGGGACTGAGCCTGGGTTGTAAAATCAATAAGAAAGAAGTCTACTAAATTCTGATGTATTGAACATTGTAGAGATTGTTTTTTTTGTCTTACTAATCAAATGTATGAGTGTGTACAGTGGTGATAAAATGGCTGAAGAGGGAGGAATTTATGTGGATCTGCGTGATGAGTTTGCTACTCCAGATCCCAATGCCCCGGTAATGGCTATGTTGCACAGGCTGCAACGATAATTGGCTGAACTAAGAAGCCAAAATGACATGTTGTCATCATCCGCAAGGAGCAGAAAAGCTCATCGTAGAATTAACTTCCCGAACACTTTGAAGGCGAAGGTTCCTGAAAGAGAAATATGGATGACTTCGATGATGTGAAAGATGATGTCATAGACACTAACATAAATTTAAAAGAGACTGTGTGAGTTCAGAAAGATCAAACCTCCTCCTTGATGGGGAGAAGGAGGAGGATAAGAAGCTTGCTGTCGAACATGATCAAGTATTTCCAAGTTTATGAATATGAGAGTAATCTGAAGGCCAGATTAGCTGTGTATCAGCTACAAGGAAAAGCTACACTATGGTGGGAAGAGACAAAAATGGTACATGCCATTGATGAAAAGACAGTTACTTGGGAAGATTTCCAGACCAAGTTCAAAAATCGTTATTTGAACGAACGTTATTATGATGATAAAGCAAAATAATTCCATGAACTTAGGCTAGGACAGCTCACTATTGATGAGTTTGTCACTAAGTTTACAAATTTATTGAGATATGTTCCTTATATTAGGGAAGAAAAGGCAAAGGTCCAAAGGTTTTTAAATTGTTTTCCTACTGTGTACAAAGAGAAGATTGAGTTTGACAACCCGAAGACAATGGACGAAGCAGTTAGAAAAGCAAGATTATGCTATCAGCAGTTTAAAGGAAAGGCTGAACAAGGGAAGAGCTAGTTGAACAAGAGTGAGTTCAAGGGGAAAAGACAAAGACCAGCATATCTAAGGAATTTTGGCAGAGATCATCAGCGGAAAAAATTCAATAAACCAAAAGAAAGCCAAACTACTCAGTCCCAAGTGGCTTCAAAACAAGTAGAAGGGAACAATAAAAAGGAAGGGACAGTCAGAATGAAGGAACCTTTGAAGTGTTGGGGCTGTGGAGAACCCCATATGATGAGAGACTGCCCCCATAGAAATATTCATATGATCAGCAGAGAACGAGAGGCAACAACAGTCAATGACATAGCCAGAAATATACCAACTATCAGTGCAGCATTGGAAAACCGGCAAGCAGAACATCAAGCGACCATGGTGGAGATGGAGGGTAAGATTTCTGACCTACCTGTTACTGTTTTGATTGATCTAGGTGCTTCTTTGAGTTACATTAGTCCTGGAATTGTAGAAAAATGTAACATTAAACCTGAAAAATTTTAGCAGTCATGGTTGGTATAGCTGGCCACTGGGACTAAGAGAAAATTAACACATAAACTGCCTAAAACAGCAATACAGTTAAATGGTTTTCCAACAGAAGTAAATCTGAACATATTTCCGTTAGGATCCTATGATTTACTGATAGGAATGGATTGGCTAGAAAAGAAGAAAGCCCTTATGAAGTGCTTGGATAAAACCCTGCATTGTGTGGATGAAGAGGGGAAACCTTTTACCTTAAAAGGGAAACCAAAATCCATTTCAGTAAGACAAATATCAGCCTTACAATTGAAAAGAACAGCTAGAAAAGGATACCAAGTCTATGCTGTACATGTGGAAGAAGTAGAACATGGAACTGAAGAAAATATGCTGAGTGAATTACGTGTGGTACGAGAATTTAAAGAAGTTTTCCCAGATGAGATTCCTCATCTTCCCCCCAAAAGAGAAATTGATTTTTCCATAGAGCTGGTGCTGGGAGCCACACATGTTTCCCGAGCCCCTTATCGAATGAGTCCACCTGAACTGATGGAGTTGAAGATGCAGTTGCAAGAATTACTGGATAAAGGTTACATTAGACCAAGTGTGTCTCTGTGGGGAGCACCGGTCCTATTTGTGAAAAAGAAAGATGGAACTTTTAGGATGTGCATTGACTATCGCCAACTGAACAAGTTGACCATCAAAAATAGATACCCTTTACCTAGAATTGATGATCTTTTTGATCATGTGAGAGGAGCTTCAATATTTTCAAAGATTGACTTAAGGACTGGGTATCACCAGCTCAGAATTAAGGAAGAAGACATTAGCAAAATAGCTTTTCGAACCCGGTATGGACACTACGAATTTGTAGTCCTACCTTTTGGACTGACAAATGCCCCTGCCACCTTTATGTGCCTAATGAACAGTGTGTTAAATAAGTATTTGGATAAGTTTGTTCTGGTGTTCATAGATGATATTTTATTCTACTCCAAAAACAAAGAGGAACACAAGGAACATTTGCGGATAGTGTTGCAAACTCTGAAAGAAAATCAGCTATATGCTAAGTTAGGTAAATGTGAATTTTAAAAGGATAAGATTCAATATTTGGGTCACGTTATCTCTGAAAAAGGCCTTGCAGTTGACCCTGAAAAGATAAAAGAAATTAAGGAATGGCCGGCTCTAACTGATGTTTCAGCAGTAAGGTCATTCATGGGGATAGAAGGCTATTATCGTAGATCTTTGGAGAGATTTTCTGCCATAGCACATCTCATCACTTCATTGCAAAGAAAGGGTGTCAAGTTCGTGTGGACTGAGAAATGTCAAAACAGTTTCGAAAAATTAAAACAAAAAATTATTTCAGCCCCTATACTAAAAATTGCTGATCCTGATAAAGAGTTTGTTGTATGTACAGATGCTTGCAGAGAGGGGCTAGGAGGAGTCCTATTGCAGGAAAATTCAGTTATTGCATATGAATCTAGAAAACTGAAAATGCATGAATAGAAGTATAGTGCATATGATTTAGAATTTGCAGCTGTTATCCATGCCCTGAAAATGTGGCGGCACTATCTTCTTGGGAAAAAGTTCACATTGATGACTGATCATATTAGCCTCATATATTTCTTTTCCCAAACTGACCTGAATGCAAGACAAGCCAGATGGCTGTCCTTTTTAAGTGAATTTGATATGGACATAAAACATATCAAGGGAAAAGAAAATAAAGTTGCTGATGCATTAAGTAGAAATGCTTGCCAAAATTTAAACAACATTGGGAGTAGTGCCCAGATGGAGGTAGAGGAATTGGTGAGACAAGCAGCAAATCAAGGTCCCAACTATGAAACACTCTTGGAGAAGCTACAGAAAAGGGATAAAACTGATTTCACTCAGAATCAAAAAGGGTTACTATATTACAAAAATTGGTTGTATATTCCAAATGTTGAGTGCATAATGTGTGTCATATTTCATTATTAAAAAGATATGTGCATGATGCTTCTCACATAGTTGATTGGAATGTTGTACAGGTGGAACCAGAAGGGGAGTTTCTGCCAGAACCGCT
This sequence comes from Pinus albicaulis, assembly GCA_034641835.2. Lineage (NCBI taxonomy): Eukaryota > Viridiplantae > Streptophyta > Pinopsida > Pinales > Pinaceae > Pinus > Pinus albicaulis. The sequence goes on from JAXQQM020069571.1 coordinate 48,577, forward strand.
TCAAATATTGGAGTGGGAAGAAATTGAATTGAGAAACAGAACAGTGGCCAGAGTAAAGGTGCAGTGGAAGCACTTTACTGCTGAAGAAGCTACCTGGGAAAGGCAAGCCGAAATGATGGAAAAATATCCATTTTTGTTTAAATGAATTCGAGTAGGTTAATAACAACACCGAGGACGGTGTTTATTTTCAAGAGGGGGAATATGTAACACCCCCAGTTTCTGTGTTGAATTTGAAAAAGTTAGACATTTGAACTTTAATCCTAAGGGGAGTGGACCCCAAAGGATAAGTATGGTGTGAATGTAATTTAATATTTAAATTGATGAAATAAATAAAATGATTGTGCATTTTGACCAAGATGAGAATTAGAGATCACTTTCCAAATCCATGAGGATGGATAAGGCAACAAATCCCCACAATCTTTCAAAAATCCTTGAAAGACATTAATTTAGATTTTGAGGAGGAATCTAAATTTCCCCAATGAAGAGGAAAGTAGTTGGGAAGAGGTAAGAAAAGCTGGAAAAGCTGAGGAAAAGCATAAAACAACTTTAAAGAGTCCCAAATGGGAAGCCTAGGCTAAACAGGAAAGAAAGCATCCTACTATTCTGGACGCAGAATTAGAACCATGCTTTGGGGAAACATGAGCTTAAATAAGCTACTCCTAAGCAGATCAGAGGTTGATCTGTGATGGAGATGATCTCAGCTCGGGGGTGAGTTCTGGGAGACAAAGAGGACTCTAAGGTTGGGAGGTTGTTCATTTGCAGTAGTGGTATGTTTCTGAAATTCCTGTTATTTTGAATTATTATGGTATGAATTGGCTACATATAAAATAAATTTGAATGGTATGAGTGATTTTAGTACTACATTTAACAGAATCTATCTTAAGGTAGTCACCTTTCAGATTCTGTTTAGTTGTAGACCAGAAATCTATGGAGTAGAAACCCACAGAATCTTTAAACCAAGGTCGGTTTAAATCTGAAGGTACTTAGTCTCCACCGATAATTAAATACTCACTTGGTTCTGATATATATATATAAAGGTGAAATTTCATGCTCATCGGTATACTAGAAAAATTATGGTAGTAGAACTGATATCTACATGGTATAATAAAAGAGAAGCAAGGACATTAGAATAGGTATTTCGAGTTATTTCTAAATCAAGAACTAATTCTACTTTTAGACGTAGTAGTCATAAAAATTTCCTTTGAAATCTTTGCACAGTTGTAGATAACAAAACCATAGATATGTATCTAGCAAAATTCTTAGACTATTGCTGGTTCCAAATCTGGAGGACTATTACTTTCACAGGAAAAATGTTGGGTAAACTTTAATCTGCTTCTGCTGATAAAATAATTTTAGCCCTTCCATATCTAAGATAGAGAAATCTACAATCTGAGTTTAGACACAAACAAATAAGGAAAAAATGGAAATTATCATAACATAACATACTAGTACTTTATAAATATCAAATCTCTCAAAAAGAAAAACTGAGGGAAACAGAAGAAAGGAACCTCTAATCTAGATTTCCCATTACTAGAGAAAAATTCTCGAATCCACCTAAATTATTCATGGACATCACATCTATGTATATAAAAAGAAATTAATAAACAATTGTGAAGTATATATGGAAGGAACCAACTGAAATTTCTCTTGGAGAGTTATTATATTTATAACCAAATCAAAAGAAATGAAATAGGGAATCGTTAGTTCGTAATGACAGAAGTAGGACGATTTAATGTAATTTTGATAATTATCCACTCGCGTGCGAGGCATCAGTTAGAAGAATGAGAATTACGCTTAGCTATATCTGCATCATATTAGAATGATTTTATTGTGGGACCGCCGTAGGGTCGGCTAGATCAAAAGCAAAAACGAAATCATTATTCATTACATAGACAATATTAACATGATTATTACTGTGTGACCGCCGTAGAATCGACTACATGAGAAATAAAACGAAATCAGTATTCATTACAGTGTGCTAGAAATCATTCGGTTACCTCTTTAATGATGACAATGGAGGTTAAAAACACTTAACATTTGCGTAAACATTAAAATTAGGTAAGACAGTGCGTGTCTGCAGCTACGGAGTATTGAACTATTGGAAAACGAAGACTGTGTATATCTATTAACGCCGATGCCCAGGGATATATGAATAACGAACGACAATGGATAATATATATATATATATATATATATATATATATATAATTGACAGTACCACCGTAACCTTTTAAATTTGGAATGGACTCCTTTTTATTTGTAGCTGGAGTGAAGTGTTATCCACACAACTATAATGTGCCTCATTCTTTTCCTGAACCGAGAAAAGGGAATTAATTCGGTTAAAAAGAAATGTTTGATCCAAATGATGTTCATAGCATATTAACGTAATAACAGGGTTAATCTACTTAACACACATTGGAAATCCCATTTAACCATATAAGGAAAGCAAGATCAAGAGTTGGAACAGGAGCGCGTACGTTGTGCAACGGCTGAGAGTGTGTGAGGCCACTTACCTCGAGCTCTACTATGGATGCGACCCCAACAGAAATGCGCATAAACAAACAAACAACATCTCTATGTAACAGAAAAAACGATAAACAAAAGTTATCTGACAATCCCTACTACATCTCAATAGCACAGACAAAATAGGATGGATATAAAACATGTACATCAATTTAACCTGAAACTGGAGTAATTAGAAATGAGAAGAAAACCAGTGGCTGGGGAAGTCTATGTGGTCATTGTAACCAAACCCCAACATGCCCGAAATAACATACAAACCCAGAATTTAAATAAGTTAATTTACCCTTGTAAACAGGAAGGAAGGGTTGAAGTGAGCACAGACATTTTTCCCAGTAAGAACAACGGGCAACGCGAGGCAACTCGTGGTCCTCTCGTGAAAATGCTAACGCCTATCCACCTGATCTTCAACCCTGTATTCGCCCTTTAGAGGAAAAGAAAAAAAACATGGAACCTGTTAGCGTAGGTGGAGAAAATTCATGATTGAGCGAACGATTAGCCTACAAAGAAATAAAACCATCCAGTCTGGTGCCGAAACAAATCAGAAAAAAAAAAAAAAACAACAAACCGCCCCTTTATTTCAACAAAACTTACGCGTGATAATAAAGATGGGGAGCGATTCAGGAAATCGGATTTCCCCTGGGATAGTTGAGCATCGCGCTCTGTGGTACGCATGGCGAGTGATTCAGATCCCTATAGGCAGGAGTAAGATGAGAAAGGGGAATGCGAAAAGATTTAAACACAGAGAAATGGCATAGCAAGGACCCGGGTGGGGGTTTAAAACGGAAGGCTGCAACCCTAACACCATGCATCGACCATAGTCCATGCGGGTATCCGATTCAGGGTTAGCGTAACTGATAGAGACTCAAACCCTAAATTGAAACGATAGCGAGCTGCACAATATCCCGAGGGGGATTTTTAAGAGTCACGTCGAGTGAGTAAACCTGTACCAATTCCATAGTACGTGATTTTCTCAGCTCTCATTTTGAACATCGAGCAGATAGAAAGTAGGCAAAGCTCTGCGCCGTTTCTGTTGAAGTGACCCTTACTACTGGCAAGCTACAACTGTCGTTCAAAACGTGCTAGTGGTGCAGAGTAACAGTACAGGGGTTTCAAAACCAAATTCTCCCGAGGTATGCGAAAGCAAACGATAACCTGTAACTTGAAATATGCAGCGCGTTGAAGTGGGACGCATGTATCTCCTCCCATGCCAAACTGTCGGAGGTACTGCGGTGAGTACAACAAACCAAAGGGAGCTAAATTGCAGGTCGCCGCCGCAGTCAGTGCACCAATTGACCACTCCAGCAAGAAAACAAATTCCTAACTCTCTTACTTAGTAAAGGATGAGGGATTTTAATACTGGTGAGTTATACAAAAAAAAAACGGGAGAGAGATCGCATACGATTCTCATACACTGTATGGGGTATCACAATATATATAGTGAAAATTTAAATCCCAGAGGTAACATTTCAACGTTGATTATATCAGAGGGTAGCGTATTTATATTCCCCCGATATATTGTAACACCCCCAAGTTCTATTCTTTTCAAATGAAATATTTGAACATAAATCCAAAGGGGAGTGGACCCCAATGGATAATTGTTGTGTGGATATTGTTAACTATTTAATTATGAAAAAAATAAATAATATATTGTGTATGCACTATGACCAGATGAGAAAGTGAGATCACATGCCTAATCCATGAGGTGATGGAAAAGGAAAAGACTTTCCCCAAATCTTTCAAAAATCCTTGAAAGAAATTATTTCTAATTTAGATTTTTGAGGAAAAATCTAAATTTCCCCAATGAAGAGGAGTAGTTGGGAAGAGGTGAGAAAAAGGTGGAAAAGCTGAGGAAAAGCTTAAAGCAGCTTTAAAGAGTCCCAAAATGGGAAGCCTAGGCTAAACAGGAATAAAGCATCCTGAAATTCTGGACGCAGAATTGGAAACAGGCTTTGGGGAAAGCACAGCTTAAATAAGCTGCTCCAGAATAGATTGAAGTTAGTCTGTTCTTGGAGGATCTCTGCTCGATGGTGAATCCTGGGAGATAAAGAGGATTCTAAGGTTGGGAGGACTGGTCATAGGAGAGGGATGCATGCCTAATGTAGGAGATTTCTGTAAGTCTGTATTAAATATATCCCTGTTTTATGAGTTGTGATGTTATGGTTCATTATGCAATTTGTGAATTGTTATGTTATGGTTCATTATGCAAATTCTGGATTGGTTGTTTGTTCAGTAACTCATGTAATTGTAAACTAAAGCTATTGATAGCAGAGGAAATTGGTTGAAGTATGGGAATGAGTTCCTTGTGGTAATGGAGTTAAAGATGGTAGATCCTTTGAACAGCTAATCTCATGATTATGTATAGGTGTAGCTTGTTGTCTTTTAAATGGTTATTAAGTTGCTGTGTGTAAAGACAGAAAATGTTAACAAAACAGTAACCATGAATAGCAAGTACCAACCAACTAATATCATAACAATATTGATGGCACATAATTCCCTGTAACCAATAGCAGAAGGTAGGAAACAACAACCCTGTGATAGCAGTATGGGGTTCAGTGTGTCAGTTGTGTTACAAGGGAAAGAATTGTAGAACTAAGAATTTAAATTATTCTATTAAATGTATGTGAAAACATATGAAAGCAAAGGTTGAATCCTAACTAAGTAAGAGGATCTAACACTAGGGAGTCTAAACTATCAGGTTCAGTATCCTCCCCTATTTGATTGAGGCAAGAGGATCTGTGTCCTAGTTTTCCCATGGAATAGTTGAATCTGCACCAGAGTGTCAAACATGTTGAATGTTTGTAACAGTAGAATACGGGGAAATCCTACTTGAACATCTATTGGGTGACAAAAGTTTTTGTGAGGGAAGATTGTAAGCATATGTAAAAATACAATGAACAGAGCATCGGTTTACCGTCCATCTAAACTGCTGGGGAAGTAGTGGGAGAAATGGAGGTTAACTGAGTATAGGTAGATGTATGCGAGGAGGAATACATCTATACCTCGATGCTGCAAATTTAAAATGTTGAAAATTTTATAAGGCTTGCAAACTGGAAAGTTTGAGAAATTCTTATATTCCCATGACTGTCTATAATTACTCAAAATAAGTAAATACCGGATAACCGTATGAATTTGAAATGGATTCAATAAGTAGTTTTTTTGTTAACTGATGTATAATGCTGAGTATATCTAAGTTATGATATATGGGTAAGAACCTGGGTCTGGGAGGCGTGACAAATGGTATCGGAGCCCAAGTTCAAAAATTGGGCAAGGTATGTGCTCACAAAGAACTAGTAAACTGATATAAATTTTATGAAAAATTAAAAATATTACTTCAAGCATACAAATATCTTGGAGATACTTTCAGGTATATATGTAACAGATTGTGATGAAGTAGAAACATTGAAGTAATATGAGGAGGCTCATATACCAGAATGGCTAAACCTATAATAGGTTTAAAACTGGAAACGGATATCTCTCAGAAAAATATTATTTCTATGTAAAATAATAGAGTATGATTGTTCTTCACTCGGAATATATATCCATGATGAAAAAAAAAATATATATAAATCTGTAAGTTTACAATGACATATTTGTTCTACTATCATCGTTATGTAAAAGAAAGTCAGGGTTCATAAAGTTAAGATATCGAAACCATCTTAATACAGTAGCAAAGATTGATGCTGCCTTACTGTGATGAAAAGCAAGGGGGAAAACAGTAGTACCTAACTGATATATCATTTAGCTGGCCTCATTGAGCATCAGCACCTTCATAAGAATGTATCATTTTTTTTTCCATGATTTAACCTCACTAGAAATCTTTCAATTTTGAGGGTAAGAATAGGACATACAAAGAGAAAAAAAATGAATTTATAATTATTTCCCTAGACACATAGAAAGGGAACTTCTAGAGATAAGAGTAAAAGTTGATCTGTGGTGGGAGCTTGGTCTACTGCATGAAATGGTAGGTCTTTAAATATGATACTCTTCTATTTTACATCAGTATGAATTGACTACATATAAAAAATTAATGGAATAGTATGAGTTATTTCAGTACTACATTTAACTGAATCTATCTTTAGGTTTTCGCCTTCTAGATTCTGTTCAGTTGTAGACCCGAATTCCATGGAGTAGAAAGCTACAGGAACTTTAAATCCAATAGGGTTAAATCCGAAGGTACGTAGTCTCCACAGAAAATTAATTATTACATGGTATTTCATGGAATTATATAAATGTGAAGGTACATGCTCATATTTTAGAAAAATATTTCAACATCATTGGAAGCTACATGATAAGATCAAACATAAGAAAGGAAAAATAAACAATTGACTATGTATTTCCTCTCATTTATAACATTCCTAGCATATAATTTTAATCCATGAAAAAAAATATATATATAACCACGCCCTATCTTATAAATAATGCACACTACTCAAATTTCTATCATCTACCTATAAAACAAAATAAGTGCTTAATTTTATATCGATGATTAGTTTTACCTTGAGAAAAGGACTAACATATAACATGTATGGTAGCATGGCATGAGTGGAAACATATATATTAGAATTCTATAAAATCCCCATACTATGATTGGGCCCAAGTTAAAAGCAAACATAATAATTATTCCCCGAGAAATGCGATGTGATAGTTCCACTTGGACATTTCTCATAAATTAATCAAAACATAACAAATTACTCGACCTATACTTAATGGTATTTAGTCAAGCATCCTGGATTACATATAGATATACTTCCAAAGAAAAATAGAAGTTACTAGCATAGATTCTGTAACCTGTAGTTGAAATCGTATTACATAACAAGTAAACCTGTACTAAAGAATGATTATACTACTCATAGAAATTAGGGGGTATTTTGTATGTTATATTTAGTTATAACCCTTGATATAAACATTAGAGTAAGCGAGTTAATTTATGCTCAAGGTAGATCAGCAATGGAATTAACGGATATCTATATTCTATATATGCATAACAAAAAGAAATTTTTTTTTTTTTTTTTTTAAGCCGAAAGTGTATATATATTACTAGGCATCGAGCATCCCATCATTTGGGCTTTGTTAGCCTTGACTATGAGCCCTATATATACATATACAGGAAGCTATATGCCCCAAAGGCAATATAAACAAAGATCTTATAGTTCAACGATATAAAAAACAAAAGGAAACCTACATATGAGAAATGGATATATATGAATCCAGTATCTTGGCAAAGAAGTGTTATATAAAAAAAAATAAAAAAAATGCCTTATATTACAGGACTATTGAAATACATGCATGTGTATTGAAAAAGACAACTAGAATATAAGTGCCACGACCTAATATAAACCCATTTCAGATACATACGCATAAAACCAAAATACACATGCCGCGAACGTCCCCTTGATCTGTGTCGGACGAATGGTAATACCTGTAAACGTGAGAACGTCGGAATATAAAATAGGTAACGCCAGAAAAGGAGTGATAAGTTAACGTTAAGTCTCGGGTCAGAGAAAGAGTAAATAGAAAGTAACTCTAACCAAACTATGGAAGTTCTGCGGAGTAGTGGTCAACGAATAAATTTTATGAAAACAAACCAACAGATAGGTCGACCCGAATCCATCATGCTAACAGGAGATATATAAATGATTTATACTGTCAATTGAACAAATATAAAATCAAACCTACAATAGCATGAGCAGATTTTATTTCCAATAGCAGAAACAGGTATAGCCTTACTATAAGATTCGAAAACGCCTATTTAAAATTTTCAGAGTAACTGTGCGATAAGATTTGAGACTGTATGTGCAATTTATATGAATAACAGTGCGTTAAGAGTGGCGGAGGTATGTTCAAATTTTACACATGACCGTGCGAACAAGACTAAATAGATATTACGCTCAAAATACCTGTGTATGCCGGTAAAAAAATAATTAATATAGCTCTGTCAGGGGGAATTTTTTTACACAGTGGTTGTATATCATTTCCATACCCAGCAGAAAAGTAGTGAAACGATATAGTAAAACAAAATTTTAGTTGCAGGATATGATGGTGGCACGGCGTATCTGCCATGGGTAAACTAATTTTCTACAGCATGATAAGCACCAGGCGGCCTGCCTAGTTACATCTAAGTTACAGCTTCTTCCCAGAAAAAAATGACAGACCTGGATAATAGCAGGAAGAATATGAATCGTTAAACAAAGAATTACTGCAATGGAACAACAGATAATACACCAGCCAGGGAAACCAGCTACGCACCTGCAATCGAACAAACAAACAACCCATCAGAAACGAAAAGAGAATAGTTGATCGCTACCAGCATAGATCTCTGCAAACACAGCAGCTGATTTAGGGTTTATACTCCCAAAGACTCGAACACCTGACACTTTGCATGCAAATAAATTCCGGTTCTCACCTCTGGGGTATAACGAAAGGGCAAGCAGGTTTAAAGAAAAAAAATTGGGGCAGAAAACCCTAATAAATCTCATCCCTACAACTGGCACGAGATTACACCGTCTCACGCAGATCCAAGAAAAACTCGGAGACGGGAATGGTACACTTTGATGTGATTTCATTGCAGAAAGTGATTCGGAAGTTGGAAAAAAAAATATCCCAAGATATTGTAAATATGACAGCGCGATTCGAATGTCCAGAGACTTGCGTAGGCCGCAAGCCCTGGCAAGACGCCACACCGGTAGTTGAGAAATTTCCGTGGCTCGAGAAAGTAAGTCGTGAGCTAGATGGACAATAGGTAAGTAATTAATGAAAATTGATTCAGCATAGAAACGTGTAAATGGGAGAACCTTCAGCTCCACAACGATGACGGGTGCAATCATATTCGCAATTGATATATACAAGTGGTTACAGCTATACAAAATCCGTGATAATATAAAAAGGGAGTTCTATAAATATATATAGATAGTTGACAAATGGTATGCCTTCACGTAATATATGCTGTTATATATACATATATAAGTGTGATTATGTATATATATGTTAAAAGTTCCTGTTATGTATTAAAGGTAATATGTTATATAATGTAGGGTTATAGTATTAGTGCGTTATATAAAAGTAGGGGTTGTATAATGGTATCAAAGAGCGTATATAGAGAAACGAAATTATCTTTAAGAGCATATCGAACAGACTATAGTTACTAAAGATGTTAGTTCAGTATGGCATCATGCGCTTTTGAAGGAAAAAGTGCTCACGGGGAAATTAAATACCTTTTCAAATTAAATTGAGGATGAGGTTAGGTGTAAAAGGCTAACATGTATATAATTACTATGTATAGTTATTAAATCAATACATTTTATGATGAAGTTAATTAGTTTATTAAAACTGGTGTCCATGTATAAACGAGAAGGTGAAGAGTAACATTGTGTGGAAAAGAGGAACATTACGGACAGATTGGAAACATAAAAATAGAACGGCCTGTAAGTTTAGGTATTCACGTACTTGGCTGAAAATAATAGAAAATAATGCTATTATAAATTATTGACTCAACAATAGCCGAGACCATCTCAATTGTCCTTATATTGGTTCAAATAAAAACTTTATAAGTCCATCACAAAGGAAATGGTAATTGGGTACGAGTGTATAAAGCTACCTTGTACATTAAATAAGAAAAATAATTATGGGAGTATTAATTTAATTGTTGGATTTTATATAGGGTGGACTTTATATATATATGGTGGATATATATATATACATGCGGTGGATTCTATATATATGTGGTGGATTATATGTATATATGGTGGATTTTATATATACATGATGGCATTTATATTAGATATATATAGAGTGGTTCTATATATATATATATATATATATATGAAAAAGAGTGGAGGATTTAATGATATGAATTCTCATGGTTCATATAACAAAGAGCTTTATAAAGAAAATTTATATATATACAAGGTGGTGGAATTGAGCATAAATAATTATGTGTGCAAGAATATATATCTATAGAAAAATTAACTTTCAGGATAGGGTTAAGAAATGGATATATGTAATTAAAACTGGGGTTAAAAGTTTGGAATGTTAAAACAACTAAAATAGAATGTTATTAATATCCTTTATAACAATAAGTTGACTTGAAGCATGAAAGGCTATAAAGGAATAATTGTAGGGTGATATATGTCCCTAATATGTTAGATAATACTATGTGTTACCATAGTTATGGGAACAAAAGAAGAAGAAAAAAGTTTATATTGAATATATAGAGAAAGGTGGATAATAGGAAAAGGACAATTTATCTCTAATAGAGGTATGTTAAATATAAGTTGTAAATTCTTAATTAACTATTATATATATATACATATATATATATATATATATAAAATAATAATAATTATCATGAGAAATGATCGATTAAAAGGAAACAAATTGCACGTGAGACATAAGTGAAGTAAATTTCTAACCTTATATTCACAAGATTAAGGGAGAAGAAAAAAATGTTGACATTGAAAAAAAAACTTCCAAGATGATTTAAGTCATGACTAAAGTAAATTGTAATAAGCATATTTTAGTTCATGAAAAATAATGAAATGGTAAGCTTAAATACGAGTTATAAACACCGTTGTAAATAGTGGTGTAGTAATTGTGGGACCTTGCATATTAGATAATATAATACAAATTCATCTCATTGAGTATGAATGAATGAAAGAAGGGATAAATCAAATTTTCCCAGGTGAGTTAGCTAGGGTAGAATTGAATACCTAACGATTGTTTTTTTCATGGGAAAATAATTATGAAAATGAACATGCATGGATAAAAATCTAATGGAGCATAATAAATTTCCTCAATTTATCATCGGAATGTGTACCACATGGGAAAAAAAAAAAGAAAAAAGAAAAAAAACAATTAAGGTAAATGTATAAATTATGGAAATACTTTGAAAAAGGGGAAATTGTGTCAAATACAATTTTGACATTTTCAAGTAGTAAAACTGGTGAATGTGATGAATAATAGTGAATACATGTATTCACACTATAAAATCTTGTTGAGGTAAATTTTATTTGATTTAATTTTCTTGAACCGTAATTTCAAAGACTGAGAGAAAAGAGGTTAGAGGGAAAAATTTCATGTGGGAAGTAAGCATTGAATTGTAGAGATTATTAACGAGTCTAGTTATTACTAATTAAATTGATTGACTAACAAAAGAAAACAATGATAAGATACTGGAAGTACGACGATGAACTGAGAAATGGTAAGCATAAACATGAATATGATACCAATGTTTTCTTTCATTTATGAGTACTAATGAAAAGTGTAAAATTGTTTAGTCAAGTGTGTAACAGGAAAGTGTACACTCTGGAACCAAGGAGAAAAAAAAAAGGGGGATGAAGATAAATCACCTAGAAACTCAAGAAAAGCTGAACTGGACCAAGTTGCGTGAGGAAAGAATCTCACTGAAAAACAAGAAAGGATAAGTAGTGTACTAAAAGTGCACTAAACTATTATGAACCTGAACGGTTTGACTAATAACTGAATTTCTTAAGTTTATTGAAATGCAGAATGTTGTTGTGAAGTATCAATTGTAGGTATCTGACATTACTTACAGTTGTATAAATTGTGGACAGAGAAAGCATAATAAAAGATCTTCCAGGCAGGCTTCTTGCAAAGAAGTAGGAAGAAAACCAACTGCATAAAGCATCAATAAATAGAGTGTAAGCAGAAGAGTACTCTGCTGGAAACTAATCAAGGACGAAGAAGAAATCCTTGTCACAGCTGAAAAATCAACGTTAAAGTGTAACACCGAGGAAGGTGTTGGAAAGGAGGGAAACTAATGGCTTATAAACTAGCCTTACCATTGCATATTAAATTTCATGATGTGTTTCATGTCTCCTTGTTGAAAAAAAAAAGAGATAATAAAATTTTTTGTACATGATGCTTCTCACCTTTATTGATTGGAATGTGGTCCAGGTGGAACCAGAAGAGGAATTCTTTCCAGAGCCGCTTCAAATATGAAAGCGGGAAGAAATTGAATTGTGAAAGCAAACAGTATCTAGAGTAAAGGTGCAGTGGAGCACTTTACTGCTGAAAAGCTACATGGAACAGAGAAGCTAAAAGATGGAAAAGCATACATAATTATAAACTAAGTAGATAGTTGGCAACACCGAGGACGGTGTTTATTTTCAGAGGGGGGATATGTAACACCCCCAAGTTCTATGCTTTTCAAATGAAATATTTGAACATAAATCCAAAGGGGAGTGGACCCCAATGGATAATTGTTGTGTGGATATTGTTAACTATTTAATTATAAAAAAAATAAATAATATATTGTGTATGCACTATGACCAGATGAGAAAGTGAGATCACATGCCTAATCCATGAGGTGATGGAAAAGGAAAAGACTTTCCCCAAATCTTTCAAAAATCCTTGAAAGAAATTATTTCTAATTTAGATTTTTGAGCAAAAATCTAAATTTCCCCAATGAAGAGGAGTAGTTTGGAAGAGGTGAGAAAAAGCTGGAAAAGCTGAGGAAAAGCTTAAAGCAGCTTTAAAGAGTCCCAAAATGGGAAGCCTAGGCTAAATAGGAATAAAGCATCCTGAAATTCTGGACGCAGAATTGGAAACAGGCTTTGGGGAAAGCACAGCTTAAATAAGCTGCTCCAGAACAGATTGAGGTTAGTCTGTTCTTGGAGGATCTCTGCTCGAGGGTGAATCCTGGGAGATAAAGAGGATTCTAAGGCTGGGAGGACTGGTCATCGTAGAGGTGTGCATGCATAAATTTGGAGATTTCTGTAAGTCTGTATTAAACATATCCCTATTTTATGAAATTTGGTGTTATGGTTCATTATGCAGTTTATGAATTGTGATGTTATGGTTCATTATCCAAATTCTGGAATGGTTATTTGTTCAGTAACTCATGTAATTGTAAACTAAAGCTATTGATAGCAGAGGAAATTGGTTGAAGTATGGGAATGAGTTCCTTGTGGTAATGGAGTTAAAGATGGTAGATCCTTTGAACAACTAATCTCATGATTATGTCTAGGTGTAGCTTGCTGTCTTTTAAATGGATATTAAGTTGCTGTGTGTAAAGACAGAAAATGTTAACAAAACAGTAACCATGAATAGCAAGTACCAACCAACTAATATCATAACAATATTGATGGCACAGAATTCCCTGTAACCAATAGGAGAAGGTAGGAAACAACAACCCTGTGATAGCAGTATGGGGTTCAGTGTGTCAGTTGTGTTACAAGGGAAAGAATTGTATAAATGTATGTGAAAACATATGAAAGCAAAAGTTGAATCCTAACTAAGTAAGAGGATCTAACACTAGGGAGTCTAAACTATCCGGTTCAGTATCCTCCCCTATTTGATTGAGGCAAGAGGATCTGTGTCCTAGTTTTCCCATGGAATAGTTGAATCTGCACCAGAGTGTCAAACATGTTGAATGTTTGTAACAGTAGAATACGGGGGAATCCTACTTGAACATCTATTGTGTGACAAAAGTTTTTGTGAGGGAAGATTGTAAGCATATGTAAAAATACAATGAACAGAGCATCGGTTTACCGTCCATCTAAACTGCTGGGGAAGTAGTGGGAGCAATGGAGGTTAACTGAGTATAGGTAGATGTATGCGATGAGGCATACATCTATACCTCGATGATGCGACTTTAAAATGTTGAAAATTTTATAAGGCTTGCAAACTGGAAAGTTTGAGAAATTCTTATATTCCCATGACTGTCTATAATTACTCAAAAGAAGTAAATACCGGATAACCGTATGAATTTGAAATGGATTCAATAAGTAGTTTTTTTGTTAACTGATGCATAATGCTGAGTATATCTAAGTTATGATATATGGGTAAGAACCTGGGTCTGGGAGGCGTGACATATATATAACGTAGGTGGTATATAATAGAACCATTTCATACCTTGCCCATCGCATATTGTATGGAATTAAATAATAATATAATAAGATTATATTATGCGAATTGGTATGGTGATATAATAAACTTATATCATGGAGAGTTAAAAAGGGAATTATAATAAACCTCATATTTGCAAATTTAAATGGAAAAAATGTGATGATGTTAAATGCTTTAAAAAAAAATCTTAAAGGAGGTGATAATGTTTAAGTGGGATGATTTTAAAGTGTTATATGGCGTGATTGTTCATGAGTGGAATAATAACTATCCATAGATGATTTCAAGGGATAGGAGAATAAATACCTAATAAATATATATAACTGGATCTAAACTATAAGCGAAAAATTAGCCAGTGAATACTGGAAGAGACATCAATAGAAGACAAATGGAATACGTTGTCCTGAACAAAAAAAAAAAAAAAATTGGAGATGTGACATAACCCCAAGGGTTTAATATTATAAACCAGAGGAATTGGTGAACCCAAGGGATTTGATTTAAATATTGAGACAATTGTTGTCACAATGCGACGTTCGACCAACTATGAACATGGTTGGCCATGGGTGATATTCATATTGAGACAATGTTTTTCAGAATGTGACATTTGATCATGGATGACATTGATCGATTATTCATATTATAAACCAAAAGAACTAATAACCCAAGGGTTTAATATTATAAACCAAAAGAGTTTGTGAACCCAAGGGAAAACCATTACCCAAGAAATATAAAAAACCTAAGGGATCAATAAGGCTAAAGGAAATATTAAAAACAGTAGAGATTAATAAAACCGAATTGTTTAATATTATAAACCAAAGGAATTGGTGAACCCAAGGGAAAACCATTACCCAAAAAATTATAAACCAAAGGAATTGATGAACCCAAGGGAATTGATTTAAAAATTGAGAAAATTGTTGTCACAATGTGACGTTCAACCAACTATGACCATGGTTGGCCATGGGTGATTTTCATGTTGAGACAATGTTTGTTAGAATGTGACATTTGATCATGGATGACATTGATCGATTATTTACATTATAAACCAAAATAACTAATAAACCCAATGGTTTAATAATATAAACCAAAGGAATTGGTGAACCCAAGGGAATTCATTTAAACATTGAGACAATTGTTTTCACAATGCGACGTTGGACCAAGTATGACCATGGTTGGCCATGGCTGATTTCATATTCAGAAAATTTGATGATGGATGACATTGATCAATTATTCATATTATAAACCAAAAGAACTAATAAACCCAAGGGTTTAATATTATAAACCAAAGGAATTGGTGAACCCAAGGGAATTGATTTAAACATTGAGACAATTGTTGTCACAATGCGACGTTGGACCAACTATGACCATGGTTGGCCATGGGTGATTTTCATATCGAGACAATATTTGTCAGAATGTGACATTTGATCATGGATGACATTGATCGATTATTCATATTATAAACCAAAAGAACTAATAAAACCAAGGGTTTAATATTATAAACCAAAGGAATTGGTGAACCCAAGGGGATTGATTTAAACATTGAGACAATTGTTCTCACAATGCGACATTTGATCATGGATGACATTGATCGATTATTCATATTATAAACACAAATAACTAATAACCCCAAGGGTTTAATATTATAAACCAAAGGAATTGGTGAACCCAAGGGAATTGATTTAAATATTGAGACAATTTTTCTCACAATGCGACGTTCGACCAACTATGACCATGGTTGGCCATGGGTGATATTCATATTGAGACAATGTTTGTTAGAATGTGACATTTGATCGTGGATGACATTGATCGATTATTCATATTATAAACCAAAAGAACTAATAAACCCAAGGGTTTAATATTATAAACCAAAATAATTGGTGAACCCAAGGGAAAACCATTACCCAACAAATATTAAAAACCTAAGGGATCAATAAGGCTAAGGGAAATATTAAAAACAATAGAGATTAATAAAACCTAAGGGTTTAATATTATAAACCAAAGGAATTAGTGAACCCAAGGGAAAACCATTACCCAAGAAATTATAAACCAAAAGAATTGATATAAACATTGAGACAATTGTTGTCACAATGCGACATTCGACCAACTATGACCATGGTTGCCCGTGGGTGATTTTCATATTGAGACAATGTTTGTCAGAATGTGACATTTGATCATGGATGACATTGATCGATTATTTATATTATAAACCAAAATAACTAATAAACCCAATGGTTTAATATTATAAACCAAAGGAATTGGTGAACCCAAGGGAAAACCATTACCCAAAAAATTATAAACCAAAGGAATTGGTGAACCCAAGGGAATTCATTTAAACATTGAGACAATTGTTGTCACAATGCGACGTTGTACCAAGTATGACCATGGTTGGCCATGGCTGATTTCATATTCAGAAAATTTGATGATGGATGACATTTATCGATTATTGATATTATAAACCAAAAGAACTAATAAACCCAAGGGTTCAATATTATAAACCAAAGGAATTGGTGAACGCAAGGGAATTGATTTAAACATTGAGACAATTCTTGTCACAATGCAACATTCGACCAACTATGACCACGGTTGGCCATGAGTGATTTTCATATTGAGACAATATTTGTCAGAATGTGACATTTGATCATGGATGACATTGATCAATTATTCATATTATAAACCAAAATAACTAATAAACCCAAGGGTTTAATATTATAAACCAAAGGAATTGGTGAACCCAAGGGGATTGATTTAAACATTGAGACAATTGTTCTCGCAATGCAACATTTGATCATGGATGACATTGATCGATTATTCATATTATAAACCAAAAGAACTAATAACCCCAAGGATTTAATATTATAAACCAAAGGAATTGGTGAACCCAAGGGAACTGATTTAAATATTGAGACAATTGTTGTCACAATGCGACGTTCGACCAACTATGACCATGGTTGGCCATGGGTGATATCCATATTGAGACAATGTTTGTCAGAATGTGACATTTGATCGTGCATAACATTGATCGATTATTCATATTATAAACCAAAAGAACTAATAAACCCAAGGGTTTAATATTATAAACCAAAGGAATTGGTGAACCCAAGGGACAACCATTACCCAACAAATTATAAACAAAAAGGAATTGGTGTGCGACGTTGGACCAAGTATGACCATGGTTGGCCATGGTTGATTTCATATTCAAAATATTTGATGATGGATGACATTGATCGATTATTCATATTATAAACCAAAAGAACTAATAAACCCAAGGGTTTAATATTATAAACCAAAGGAATTGGTGAACCCAAGGGAATTGATTTAAACATTGAGACAATTTTTTTCACAATGCGACGTTGGACCAACTATGACCATGGTTGGCCATGGGTGATTTTCATATTGAGACAATATTTGTCAGAATGTGACATTTGATCATGGATGACATTGATCGATTATTCATATTATAAAACAAAAAAACTAATAAACCCAAGGGTTTAATATTATAAACCAAAGGAATTGGTGAACCCAAGGGGATTGATTTAAACATTGAGACAATTGTTCTCACAATGCGACATTTGATCATGGATGACATTAATCGATTATTCATATTATAAACCAAACAAACTAATAACCCCAAGGGTTTAATATTATAAACCAGAGGAGTCAGTGGACCCAAGGGATAAATATTAAGAACCTAAGGTATCAATAAGGCTAAGGGCAATATTAAAAACAATAGAGATTAAAAAACCCAAGAGTTTAATACTATAAACCAAATCAATTGGTGAACCCAAGGGAAAACCATTACCCAAAAAATTATAAACCAAAGGAATTGGTGAACCGAAGGGAATTGATTTAAACATTGAGACAATTGTTGTCACAAAGCGACGTTGGACCAACTATGACCAAGGTTGGCCATGGGTGATTTTCATATTGAGACAATATTTGTCAGAATGTGACATTTGATCATGGATGACATTGATCAATTATTCATATTATAAACCAAAAGAACTAATAAACCCAAGGGTTTAATATTATAAACCAAAGGAATTGGTGAACCCAAGGGACCACCATCACCCAAAAAATTATAAACCAAAAGAAATTGGTGAACCCAAGGGAATTGATTTAAACATTGAGAGAATTGTTGTCACAATGCGACGTAGGACCAACTATGACTAGGGTTGGCCATGGGTGATTTTCATATTGAGACAATATTTTTCAGAATGTCACATTTGATCATGGATGACATTGATCAATTATTCATATTATAAACCAAAAGAACTAATAAACCCAAGATTTTAATATTATAAACCAAAGGAATTTGTGAACCCAAGGGACAACCATCACTCAACAAATTATAAACCAAAAGGAATTGGTGAACCCAAGGGAATTGATTTAAACATTGAGACCATTGTTGTCACAATGCGACATTTTATCATGGATGACATTGATCGATTATTCATATTATAAACCAAAAGAACTAATAACCCCAAGGGTTTAATATTATAAACCAAAGGAATTGGTGAACCCAAGGGAATTGATTTAAACATTGAGACAATTGTTGTTACAATGCAACGTTCGACCAACTATGACCATGGTTGGCCATGAGTGATTTTCATATTGAGACAATATTTGTCAGAATGTGACATTTGATCATGGATGACATTGATCGATTATTCATATTGTAAACCAAAAGAAGTAATAAACCCAAGGATTTAATATTATAAACCAAAGGAATTGGCAAACACAAGAGAAAACTATTACCCAACAAATTAGTATTAGAAATAAAAATTATTAATAAACTTGAGTGATTAATAAAGTCGGTTGAAGGATCAATAAAATTAATAAAAAATATATATAAAACCAAAGAAATTAATAAACAGTAATAATTAACCCAACATATTATTCATATTATAAACCAAAAGAAGTAATAACCCAAGGGTTTAATATTAGAAAACAAAGGAATTGGTGAACCCAATTCCTTTTTTTTCTTATTATAAACTAAAGGAATTGGGGAACCTAAGGGAAAAATATTAAAAACATAAGAGATCAACAAAGCCAAGGGATACCTATAAAAAACAAAAAAAATTAGTAAACTCACATGACTTTAATATTATAAACCGAGGGGAATAACCATGCTTGATTTAAACATTGAGACAATTGTTGTCACAATGTGACGTTGGACCAATTATGAACATGGTTGGCCATGGGTGATTTTCATATTGAGACAATATTTGTCAGAATGTGACAATATAAATATGAATATATTTATATTTATATTGTATTTATATTTATGTTGATGTGATTAATACGAGCTTCACAATATTGTATTTATAAAATTAATCTCTTGGGCTTATTAAGGTCTATAATTATAGGTTTTATAATACTAATTTTGTGTCTAACTTAGATTTATAATCTTGGATATATAATATTAATCCCTTGGGTTTATTTCCCTACATTTAATATTAATCCCTTGGGTATATTTCAGGTAGGGTTTATAACATTTTGAAATGTTGTGTTTTTGATATTGTTGTTTATAATATTGGAATTAATATTGAGTTTTATAATTTAAGGGTGTATAATATTAATATTGATATTACTCTCTTAGGTTTATTAATCTTTTGTGTTTAATCATCCCTTGGGGTTATCTCAGACTTATAATCTTAAGGTTTATAATTGTAGGGTTTACAATATTTTTTTTTGGTAAATTTGTCTATTTCTATTAGGAAAGCCTACAGTTACCATGATGGATTACAAAGAGTAGAGGCGAGGATATAGGAGATGAAGAAAATTCAACTTGCGTCTCATTGAGTAGGGAAGAGGGAAGCAAAAGATACAAGAAGAAAAGCAAGCAAGCCACAACACAAACACTGAAAATTATGCTAGAATATCCCCCAAAATGAGTTTCTTCCTCATTAGAACATTTATTCTTACAATATAAATCTTAGGGTTTAATATTAATAGTATTAGACATTTTTATAATACTATTAATATACTATAGTATTTACATATGACTCAATATTATTAATATTGTGATTATAATATAAATACATATAAAAGATATTGATAATTATTTTAATATGTTAATAAATGGATATTAATCATTAAAATAATATTGAGACACAAATAAGTATTATTAGTAATAACTTTATCCTATTATATTATTATATTTTGTTAATTTTGTTATATATATATATATATATATATATATATATATATATAGTCAATCTTTGATG
The DNA here is from genome assembly GCA_034641835.2 of Pinus albicaulis. Classification (NCBI taxonomy): domain Eukaryota; kingdom Viridiplantae; phylum Streptophyta; class Pinopsida; order Pinales; family Pinaceae; genus Pinus; species Pinus albicaulis. The sequence continues at coordinate 69,186 of JAXQQM020069571.1, forward strand.
GCCACGTTAATAATATACATCTAATCATTATTAGTGATTAATCAATATTTGTCACATAACATATTATTAGAGTGAATAAAAGTTTAAATTTATTTTTATTAATAATTATATTGTTAATTATTATATTCTTAGTTATCAATATTAATGTTAATATTTTTTTTAACAATATTAATATTCTTAATAATATTAATATTACAATGTAGATATTATTATGTTAATAATACTAAATATCAAAAATTTAAAATTTTAAAAAAGATTGTTAATATTACAAATATTATTTTTTAAACATTATTAATATTGTATTTAATGGTATTAATAGTAATATTGCTTTCAATATTAATTCAATTCTTATTTTATTAATAATAATAATATAAATTTTAATATTATTTTTAAATATAATATAAGCTTTATTATAAAGTCAACATTTTACGAATATAAACATTAGACTTAAAATTTTAATCTTAGCTCTTTTGAATATATGTCATTATTCTGTGATTCAAATTTTAGCAAAACTAAAATATGATAATGAAATCTAATCCTATATATGTTCGCTCATATAATTAAAATTTTGCACAATATAAAATTCAATCATTTTATACATTTTTAATTAAAAAATATTATTTTCTATTTTAAACTTATTACATTTAAAATTTTTTTTTTTTTTCAATGATAGTTTAGTTATATATATTTTTAATAACATCACATAATATTTCATGGTTTAAATTTATATATAATTTAAATAAAAATAGGTTATTTTTAAAATTATTTAAAAAAAAAAAAGTTATTCTATACCTAAAAACTTCGAACCAAAGTAATTTTACTCAACCCATTCACACACTCATGGGAACGCAAACCTCAAATCTTTCCACATTTTTTCAGATACCATGACCGCACCTCCCATGAAACTTTCCCACGTCATTGCCTGCCACAAGGGCCATCTCTTTCACTGTTAAATAAATGAAAACAATCTTACGCAGGATTTCACAGACTCGCAGGAATCTTGCTACAAATAAGAACTGTTGTGTGTAAGTCCTTCGCTTCTAGTCTACTATAAAAACTGCAAAGCACGTGAGTCGACGATGGTCAAAATTGGGTATGCTAAATAGGGCGGACGTTGGAGAGCACCACTAACCCTGCTTCTTTTGTGTTTCGTGGCTGCAACTACTGCCCAACCAGGTCATTCAACGTTCTATACTAAAGACACTCAGTAATTCCAAGATTAATCTTCATTTAAATACGTTGCATTAAAATATACTAAATGTATTGAAAATTTTAACTAATGTCAACTTTAATTCATATCTTTACAGGTCATTTAAGGGCGCTTCTAATGTTAGCTAAAGAAATGAAATGAAATCCCAATTCCAATTCCAGTTCCAGGTATGGCCCTATTATCTAGGGCCATACTTGAGTTCACCGTGCAATCACTATTCATATACGATTTCCCCGTCGCAGCCCTTTTTGTAATGGATACAGTGCTCAAGTGAAAATATTAAATCAGATAATATGACAGGCAAGATAATACATAGGAATAATATACTCATGATCCCATCCCCTAAACCGTACTGGTACCGAAGGATTCTTTCTCCATTGATTATGTACCCATTATTATTTGCGTTACCTTTCACAAACCAACCGTCCGGTACCTAATTTGTAATGGGGTTTTAATTTTGGATTACTTCTCTTCATAATGTGCTTATAGGTTCTATCCCTCAACCCTGTATATCTTTCTCTTAGTTCTCAGCATGAACTCTCTTCCTAGCAACTCCATCGACAGGTAAATTTCCCGTCAAGGTAAGTAACCTTTTTTGCAATGGTTACTCATTCTACCCCCCATTTTCTGGTTTTCACGTTATATTCCTTTGCCCTTGTTAGGTTCTGGAAACTCTGTCAGGTTTGGTCGAAGGTGTCACGGCTGTTAGGAGCACATACACCGTTAATTAGCCAGGGTAAATTGTACCATACTCCCGACAACTTCTTAAGTGATCCTTATTTTAGGGTTTACAGGGTTTCATCTTGGAGGACCTCCAATCAAATTTCAAGTATCTGTCAGCTAAATTAAAATGGTGGACACATAAAAGTCGTTTAAAATATTCAGGAGGCGGCAGAGCTTTACATTCAATAAAATTGCTCATGCACTAGATAATAGGGCCATACCTGGAACTGGAATTGGAATTGGGATTTCATTTCATTTCTTCAACTAACATTAGAAGCACCCTCAAATGACCTGTAAATATATGAATTAAAGTTGACATTAGTTAAAAATTTAAATACGTTTAGTATATTTTAACGCAACGTATTGCTGAGTGTCTTTAGTATAGGACGTTGAATGACCTGGTTGGGCAGTAGTTACAGCCACGAAACACAGAAGAAGCAGGGTTAGTGGTGCTCTCCAACGTCTGCCCTATTTAGCATACCCAATTTTTCCCATCGTCGACTCACGTGCTTTGCAGTTTTTACAGCAGACTGGAAGCGAAGGATTTACACACAACAGTTCTTATTTGCAGCAAGATTCCCGCAAGTCTGTGAAATCCTGCGTAAGATTGTTTTCATTTATTTAATGGTGAAAGAGATGGCCCGTGTGGCAGGCACCGACGTGGGAACCTTTGACTTTCTGAATCGCACCACTTGCCGCCACCGCTTGCTGCCACTATGGCTCTTGTGAAAGGCATGGGACACGTTGCAGAACGATTTCAACACTTGGAGAAGATTTAATGTTTCGGTTTCCTTCTAATTGTTAATCTTGATAGGTGGCAATTAATAAATGGCACAATAAATTTTTAATCAAGATTTGTAAAAAAATAATTTAAGTACACTTTAAACATGTGATTTAGATATGCAAGGAAGTTAGTGGGGTAGATTTCATCCATTTATTGAGTGGCGATGACCAGAATATACCGGCATCTTTCAATCTAGACCATCAGATCAAAAAGATTAATTAGGCTAATCACAAAACATGCTCCTTCCGATAGGGGGTTATGCCTATCGGCGTAAAAATAATATTTATAGTTATATTTATTTTAGGGTTTTAAGACAAGTTTTCATATTTATAGTTGTTTGTGGTTTTAAATAAAAGTTTTTTTTTGCATCCTATTGAAGTATTTAGGGCACACAATATCTTTTGAAAAGTTACCCATCTACCTTAACCTTTTATCATAATACACTAGAGATGTATTTAGTGGTAAGCAAAAAAAAATTAGTGCTAAGAAAGCTTTAACTTTATTATATCAACAACAAACAAATAAATAAATAATAAGAGAATATTTGTATGATTTTAATATTAGCATATTTTTATTTTTATTTACATGATTTTTTTATTTTTAATCCATCTAAATTTCTTATGTGATTAAATTAAGAGGATATTGAAAATTTCATTAGCTTTAATCATTATATTAAACCATTATGTTTTATATGTTTTATATAATAGAAATAATTTTAATGATATAAAAAGTCATAATATGGATAATTCTAATTACATTTGATGTTATTTAAAAAAAAAAAAAAATATTTTGATTTTTTTCCAATATTATTATTATGTTTTTTTCATATTAAATTTTTACTTACAAAAATATTAAGAGGATTTTTATTTACAATATAAATTATTTTTATCCACACAAATTTTTTTATATCATAGAAATTATCAAAAATACATGTTTATTTTATTAACCAGATAACTAGAGTATTTCGAAATTTGACTCCTTCATATTAATTATGTTTCCTTTTACGTTATTCTCAAATTTTTTTTGATTGGTTACGTAAGATCCATCTTAGAAAACTACCCTACCTTGCTAAAGCTTATATAGACACAAATCCACAGAAAAGTTGATACACATTTTCTTCTCCAATAAACCAATTCATTACCCTACCCTATCTATGATATTCTCAATATAAGTATCATAATTTTGTCTATTACCTATGTTATAGTCTCATGATAAAAAATCACACCATAAAATCCAATACTAGCCATTTAAAATAATTTTAAGTAAAATTATTTCCTTTGGCATCCAATTTTGGAAATGACATTTACCATCAAACAAAACAACTTCTAGTTGATGTTTACATGTATGGGATGTAAAAAGAGGACTAACCATCAATTTCCCACTGGGTTCAATAACCCAGATCAAATGTGTCTCCGCTAATTGATAATAGAGTATGTCTTACCCACAAATACCATATTAATATTATTGAATATTTTCTATCAAAGAGAACACATTTTTCATTCCATAATTCCATTCCAACATTCAAACTATTCTTCTTTTTGAGGATATAGGAACTTCATATATGGTTGTTGGTAGCTAAATCACTCGATAACGAAATCTAAGACTATCGAGGTATTCCCACATTGTTCCATGGAAATAATATAGTAAGCAACGGTTGTTAAGGCTATATTTAAGTTTACGAAGTTTAATGGATCTTTATTTCAGGCTTGTTTTCCTCAAGCATCCAACCTTGCTTTACATCCTTCTTATGCGAAAGTCTCCAATATTTGAATTTGGTATGTGCAATATGAAATGGTTTATTCCATGTTTCTGGAGATATTATTTCCTTACTCTCAAAAAGCTGGCCAACTCTTGGTGTTTATTACATGTTTCTAGAGATATTATTTCCTTACTCTCAAAAAGCTGGCCAACTCTTGGTGTTCTTCTATCACCTCTACTCGCATTTCATATTCTCCTCTAACACACAAAATGATCTTGGAATTTTGTTTAAAAAATTTAAGATCTTCCACCCAATTGGCCTGATTTCTCAAATACGATACAAATGATATTAATTGGAAATGCCCTACATAAAGGTTTGGATTCAATATTTTGTTAAAAAAAAAAAATTATGCTTGTATAACTCACAAAGAAAGTCTTTTTATCAATTCGTATGGGCCCTATATGATTCTATGAAACCATTTATGCATTCAATCCCGAAAGGCTTATTGTTTATGATAGTATTATTTTTAAACATCAGCAATATTTATGCCAAGTACATGTTGTAATTCGATGAAGGATTATTTCAACTAAGCACACCTCCCATATCTTTCCAAGTTGTTTATTAAAATTCTCCATCTTGGTCACCTTCATTTGTAGTTCCACCACTGTATTTTTTTGTTTTCCTTCAAATTTTTTTATATATTCTTCCCATGCCTAGAAAAGGTCAGGAAGTAAGTTTTCATGAAAATGGAAAGGTACTAATTTTATGTTATTAGAGGGTATACAGTTGGAAAATTTATACTTTCATTGCTCCTGCTCTGTTTGCACAACTTTGTCTTTGGTCATTTTGATCTTTGGTTCTTGATACTTTGTTTCAACAACAATGTCTATGGATAGTTTCATATTTAGACTTTTATCTTTTGTTTGTACAATTGTTTCTTTTTCCATTTTCATCTATGGTTCTTGTTCCTCTTTTTGCATAATTGTGCCTTTCGTCAATTCCATCGATGGTTTCTGGTCCTCTATTTGAACAACAATGCCATCGATCTATTTTTTTAGGAGGGGTATATTTTATTGGACCCATGGAGAAGGTATATTTATGATGTTAATGGGTAGGCAGTCTATATATTGGGACTATAAATTTAATCTTTCAAAACTTTCTTTTTTTCCTGAGCTCATATGTTTGGATTTTAACTTTGTTTTGTACTTATCGTTTTTGTTCATCTAGAGAACCCATTTATTCTTTAACAATGAAATAAATAGGGGAAAATATGAATGGGTACTTATTGTTTTAATGTGGTTTCTTGTAAATTGAGGTGGTGTAGTTTCTTGGTCATCCTCATCATCCCCATAAAAAATTTAAATTGAGGAAAAGCCCTCTGATCCATACCATTCAACTACTCCTTTTATGTAATCATAGTCAAAATCAATAGAGGGAACATTCTCAACTTTTTATTCTATGTCGGCAAGTTGTTCCATGAATCCTTGTTGGATGCATCCTATCACCATGACTCCTTCTTCCATCAGTACCTCCTGTGCATTCTCTTGCTCTTTCTCTTTCTCTTCATTTTTTTCTTATGTAGTAATGAGGATGGTTTCAGTAACTACAAAAAATTACATCACTTCCTCTTTTCCTTCTTGTATTTTGGAACCACTATCGTGCACTTCTTGTATCCTCTCAATCCTCTCGTGGCATATTTACTCCCAAATATCTCTACTTATTCATCATCATCTTTCTCAACTCATTTATGTGGGGGTTTATAAAAATAATCCTTAGAAACCATTGTAGTTTGAACACATTTACTCCCAAATATTTCTACTTATTCATCATCATCTTCCTCAAATCATTTATGTGGGGGTTTAGAAGAATAATCCTTAGAAACCATTGTAGTTTGAACATTGGGTGTCTGGTTCAGTCGGAATTTTTTCCATTGGGAGGTCATAGGCCAGAGTTGAAACTAGGAGGTCATGGGGTGGAGTTGTAGCTTCCAGGGTATCCTCTCTTGCGGTAGAAGCTTTAGCATGAATTTCCTTTTAACTAGTTCATCCCAAGTTCTCCCTTTCCTTTGCGGCGCACTAACCACCAAAATTTTAATGAGGCAATGGTGTGACACAGTTTCTAATGGTATCTTTGATTTATGCACTGATCAAGCCATATTTTCTAGGATTTTTCAAGAAATAAAGGTATGTTAGCAAACCTGCCATGATGCATGTGGTCTAACAATAAAAGTTGATGGTAATAAATAACAACATACCTTTCTTCACACGTGAAATATTTCTAGAAAAGGAATCCAACATTATTCCAAGGTTGTGGTAATTCCTTCATGTCAAATCATATGCTTATATTATACAATTATTCACTTGCCTCAACGAATCGTAGAAAAATATCAGCTTGAGGTTTTTAGGGCACATACCGTTATTGTCTCATCTAGGGTAACTCTGTCGCTTGTATAATTTCCTCTTATGTTAGATTCAACACTATCCTTACTAACTCATATTTTCCCTCCTTGTAATACATGGAAAATAATAGATCTATGTTTTCGTCATATCCATGCAACCTGTGAATATAATCCATCCAGCCGACGTGTTCAAAAAGTGGTATAAAGTGTTGAAATTTGTGTACCAATTATTCAGAAGGTTCTTTGCAAAATATTTGGCCACCCATCTTTAGTCATAGTTTAGAGTGGTTATGGTTGTGTTTTAAAGTGCAACATTTGGAATGTAGGAGAATGAAAACCAATGTAAGAGATGAGTGTAAGCATGTAATAATGAAATCTAGTATTAATGTAATCATGTGGCGTCATATATTTCAATGACCATTTGGGATCAAGTGTTCATTTTTGTCATGATCATGGGATATTCCCCTTCTATGTAGTGAGGAGTTGCCACAATGCTTACCATTGGAATGGAAGGGTAAGTTTCTGGCCATTCAACAACAATTAGTTGTTATTCTCATGTTCAAGAGAGATTCTGAAGTGCGAAATTGTTGTAACGGTGACTATTGGAATGGGAGGGCGCGTTTCTAACCATTTGGAACCAAACCTTTCGTTTATTTGGTGATAATGGGATTTTATTGTTTTACGCAATGAGGAGCTGTCACAACAATGATCATTGGAATGCGAGGGTGGGTTTCTGAAATCGATGAAACTGATTTGGGGTAGCAATGATTTTTAATCATAATAATATAAATTTTTTGTACGTGCAACTTTTTGGACCCATTAACCATTACACTCACTCCTAAAATTACTTTCCTTAAAAAAAATTTGGTTACATTTTATTATTTATCCTTGAATGCATATTATAATTTTACAAGATTATCAAGTTAACTTAATTGATATCCAGACTGTTGATATTATTTTCATTATTTTGTAGGCTTAGGTGTCTTTGATGTCATGTATCTGAGAATCTGCTTCAATTCAATTCACCTAATCTTGTGGCTAGAGAGGTTAATAATGGAAAAATTCACAAAAATTGTATGGTTTGTTTGGTTATTTATAAGATTTTGTTCGTTAAATGAGGTTGGATCTATGAATTGGAAAAATGAAAGGCATCATAATTACATTTTTCATTTCACCATGTGTAAAGGAAAAATTAAATAATAATGATTGATCTATAAGCTATCGTGATTGGCTTGTAGCCAAAGGTACCTCACATACTTTGTTATTTTATGGGTTTCTTTGACAATTCGAGCTCATTATACTTGTATTATAGACTTGCATAAAATTTTCATTTACTACTCATCGATAATGAATGAATGAATTTTTATAGAATTTGTTTTTCATATTGCATCCTTGAAACTGCATTTATTTTTTCCAACTAAGTATATATTCCTAGACTATTTATGAAGTTTCCTATGGTGATAGTGTAACTCTGTTTGAAGTTTCTGTTCCCCCTCACTTTAGCCTATTCACTAAGTATGCTAGTTTGTGCCACAACAACTTAAAAAACCCTAAGTGCCAAATCCTAGATGCAGAACCCTATGTGCATTGTTTAGGACAAAACCTTAAGTGAAAAACCTTAGGTGGAAACAGTTACCCTAACGGATGAAAATCACATGTGGATAAACCCTAGCATGAAAGATGAAATATAAAAATAATGTCATGAAGCATATATAAGAAGCACTAAAATTCTCGGAGGCATGTTAATATGATAGAAAAAACATAGATTCAAGAAGCTAAATTTAAAACCTTAGGTGGATTGTCTATGACAAAACCTTAAGTTCAAAACCATAGATGCATTTTCTAGGAGAGAACCATAAGTAAAAACCCTTCCATTGTTAAATATGATAAACTTGGGTAATGAAAGCCTAGAATTTCTTGTTGAATATGAAAACCATAGGTTCACTCAAAATCCCTTGGTAAATAAAGCCCTAATATGCATTGATGACAGACTAAAATGATGTAAGCAATGGATGCATGAATTAAACACTAAATTATTATGATAAATGCACGAAATACTAAGTACTAAAGATGCCCTTACAATATTGGATGAAGAACACCTCTCATAAGGAAAATGTTAATGGACCAAGTACGCATAGCATGAAAGTTTCCCTAGCAAAAAAATGTAAGAAAGAATATATAAGAAGCACTAAAATTGGCCTAGGAATTTCAATATCATGGAAAAATTGTAGGTACAAGCTAAAAATTCTAGAAACAAGTTTAAATCCCTAGTAACAAGTTCAGAACCCTAAGTGAAAAACCCTAGGTGTAAACTCCCTCGTGCATTGTCTATAAGAAAACCCGAAGTGAAAAGCCCTACGTGCATTTTCAAGTAGAAAAATGTGAGTGATAAACCCTATGTGAAAATCCTTGCATTCTTAAATATGATATTTCTAGAATTCTTCACATCACACGAACTAGAAAAGTTTCGAAGAGAAAGAGAGTATAGGTTCTTGATGGAATATTACAGTGGTTATAGTTCAATAAGATCTATTTTCTTTTATGAAATATCCAACTGAAAATAAATAGATAATAGAAGACATAGGAGAAAGGAGAAAAATTCTTCATAACTCGTGAACTAGAAATTTCTGAGAAAGAATGAGTGTACAGTGTTCTATAGGAGACTTGTAGGAGAACTCCTTTTGGATTGAAAACAAGACATATGAAAGGTCACTTAATTTTGGACTATAGTATTCCTATGCAATTTCGACCCGTGTCTCTGAATGTTTGGATTGTGCTATCACTTTGCTACTTGTGCCATCTCAACAAACTTCAAACTTGTACAAAAATAAACCCTTGTACCCTCGAATATTTGGAGCTATGGGTGTTGCAAATTTTATGATAGATCTAACCTATGTAGCTATAAATTGTTCAAAACCTTGAATTGAAATGTGAATAAGTATTCAAGGCATTCTAAGGTCTCGTTTTATAACATATTTTGAAATAATTTTGGAGTCGTCGTTATTTGTTAATAAATAATATTTATTTTTTTGTTCATTCTTTAGTTCTATTTAAATTGATACTGACTTGTGAAATAAAATTTGTAAAAGTAAATATTGTCTCCCCCCTAAGCCTCTTAGTATTTCCAACAAATTGACAGAACTAAAAAATAATCAAAATGACACTATTGAACTGAAATGAACTGCTAGAAACAGCTAAACTATAATAAAAATGACACATCTAAATTGTAATCACAATGTAATTCCATTAATAGAATTTACTGAAAAATAAATTCCTTAAATACACATTGTTTTTAGATATAAAAATGGTACCAAAAATAAAGTGAGCTTGTATATAAGAACATAGTTCATATAAATAAATAAAAAAGGATGGACATAATGGTTTTTTATGTTGCGACAATAAAATAATAAGAAATAAAAACATCATAATAACCTCGATAAGAATAATAGAACAATGCATTCATTAGAAGGTTTCGTATATAGATACCTATGAATGAAAATTAGTGGATCACATGATAAATCCTCCTCATATCTTTCACATCCACATCCATTTCATGCTACCTCAAAATAATGTCATCAAGGACCCTTTAAGCATCTCACCAATAAGTTATGTTAAACATTTGAAATTGTGAATCATTTTTTATGGCTTGCTAGTGGTGGGGTTTCAAATTTTATTTTCTAACTTGGTAAATTCCAATAATTTGATTGGTTATCAGTTCTAAATTTGTGAATGGGAAAATGTCACTTGCATCATAATTCCTTTTTTCTCTTATCCCATCAACTCGAGAGAGATAATAAGTTTCATTGTTGGTGGTTCTCCCAAGAATTTCTCTATCGTTTTGATAGACATGACTTAGTGCTTCATTGTAAAGAAAAATCTAGTTCATGCTTCACTTGGTTTTGCATGGCAGTATCAAACCTGAATGATCAAGGTACACTATTGCACCATCTCCAAAACAAGAAAGCATTTAAATGGAAAAATAATTTAATTAAATATTGTTAGATTTTATTCAACCTACACAGCGACAACTTAATGTTATATAGGTGACAAGTCATTGTCACAGAGGTGTAAACTAGAAGTTACATTGGCGACAACTCATGGGGTAAATGGACACTTTGTTATGAAAATACAAAAAATTAATTTCATATTGTGAATCAAATCATATATCAATGAACAATAATTTTAAAAGGATGCAAGACATGTTAACTTCATATGCTTACTATGTTCAACTAGACTTACTATTTTGACCTACTATTACTATGGTGATCTACATTTACTAGGTCGACCTAGGTTTACTAGGTTGAATTAAGTTTAGTGGGGAGACCTATGTTTACTATGTTGTCCTAGATTTACTAAGTTGACCTATGTTTACTAGGTTTACATAGGTTTATTAGGTTTACATGTTTAATAGGTTGCCTTAGGTTACAAGGTTGACCTAGATTTATTAGGTTTAATAATTTGACTTATATTTAAGTTTGATATAGCTTTATTAGGTTGAACTATGTTTGCTAGATTTTCTAGGTAATTCATAGTCAACCATGATCAACTAGTCAACCATAATCAATGAAGATCAACTATAGTCAACTATTATCACCATGGTTAGTTGTTGTAAACCTTAGTTGATCACTTTGAACATGATAAAATATGAAAAACCATGATGAACCATAGTCAATCATAATCTATCATAGATAACTAATGTTTAATATGGAGAACCATGTGCATCCATAGTCAATTAAATATTTCCCATAATAAACCCTCCTCAATCGTAAATTGAACATATTTAGCCATACTAAGAAACATTTAATTTTTAATTTGAATTCTATCAATTTTTTATCCCTTATTCGTAAAAAGTAATTACCTTACGAAATAATCATCACTATAATAATAGCAATCAAATGATAAAAAGTGAACAAATTCAATTTATTTTCATTCTAACAAAAGTTATAATAATACTATTTTTTATATTCTAGAAGAAGCTACAATAATATTAATTATTTTATTTTAGTGGGAGTTATAACCATATTTATTTTTGTACTTTTATTAAAGTTATAATTAATTTTGACATATGATTGAACTAATTATTCACTCATTAAATTTCAGGTTTACAATCAAACTCACTTAAGAAAATGCATAAACATTTTGATTTTATTTTATCTTTTGTTTTCGTTATTATGAATATCTTTATTCGCATTTAGAAAATAAATGCAAAATAATGTACCAAAACAAGTAGTCGTTGATTTGAATTCTACTAATAAGTTCATTTTATGTAGCGTTTTTACAGTTTTCTTCTCTTTTGATGTTATTACCTTTGATGTTATTATGTTTTGAGTACTCCTTTTCAAATATATTAAGAAAGATAACTCATACTTGTTATTGATAAAAAAATATAATTTGAACGAGGTAAATAACAAACCAGCACAATTTTTTTTTTATTAAATGTTAGAGAGCATGGAAATATTTTTTACGAATGACCTGATTATGAACATTATTGTCTATTCCCAATATCCCAAAATTTCTAAATTTTTTTTTTATTGTCATATTTTTCGAGAATCAATTAACTTAGACTAATGGTAAATTTATTCAGTTGTCACAATTTTCTAGTATTATCCTAACTAAGATACCCTAAACCCATATTCAAATGTTGGACCAAAATTAATCTAGTTAAGATGGATGTTAAAACAATATACGAATATTGGATGAGAGATTATGTGGTTAAAACAAATGTTAATTTGGCTAAAACAAATAATTTTGACGAAAGTTTCAATGTGAATCTGAAATTTTAGGATTGTATGTATTCACCAAACTCCTAATTTTTTTTGAAAATGGCAACAAGAAATATGGCACATGGTACCCACTAGGCTTTTAGTTTAATTTTCCCTTAATTAGATTACAAGTAAATTGTAATTCCACATCACATGAAAATTTGTACGAGTTAACTCAGTGAGGATTACTTAGTTAGATCAGTCAATTCACGTTTGAGGATCAAAATTAAGGCATGTAGACTTCACTTTAAGTTTTAGGGGGTCCACTTGCATTTTATTTCGATTTGTAATTAGTTAACTCAATTATTTGAGTTAAAATTCGTTTAACTAGTTCTAACTAATGGATGAGCTAGTGAGAGGTTGAGTGAATTAAATATGATTTAATTTTCATGCAGTGATCAATAAAATAGTTGATAATTCACTATAAATAGATATTGCATGTGAGTTTTAAGAGTGAAGCAATTGAGATTCGAGTTAAAGGGAAGAAGACTATTAGCTCTTTAATTAGAAAACTGTACAGGTCTACATGAGGTCATTGGGATTCTTGGATATATTTAAAAACAAATTAGTTTTTATTTCCTAATTAATAGGGGCTCAATTAGCCCATGAATACAAAATTAGGGTTGGCTAGTGAGGTGCAAGGAAGTGGTTAAATATTGGACCAAACCTTCCAGCATTAGTGTGAGAGTGTGAGATAGCTAGAGATAGTGCAGTGTTTTCTTAGGAAGAGAAATAACATTGTATTGTTTCATGTTATTTCATTTATACAATATACAGAGAGTGGGATTTTAGTCCTGAGATAAAAGTTTGTCTTGTGTGATTGATATTATTTCTCTTTCTTATTCATGTGGTTGTGTGATATATTGAAATATATTTTTTAGAATATTACAAAATTAGTTAAAATAATGTGGATTTTCTACAATAATTATATCTTTGTAGTGTATGTGAACAAACAATTTCAAACTATGATTATGATATATTTGTTTAACAAATGGCTACCAAACCTTTCTAACCTTGTTTATTTTTTTAGCTAAAAAAACACATAGAGAACTACAATAAGAGAAAATTTCACTGAAAATACTTAACAATGTGAAAAGAGAGTTGACATGATTGCAACCATTGAGTTGCCACAACGACATCCCAAAAAGTGTCATTGCGACAACTCACTAGTCATCGTTGCAACTCACTAGTCATCGCTACAACAACTTGCTATTCACCATTACAGCAATTCACTTGATTTTTTTTTAACAAAATAAGTGTTAACAGAAGAAAAAAAAAAACAAGGGTGTAATGAAATTTAGAAAAATGTTACTTCTACTCACTTGATACCTCTGCTTTGTGTGCATTAACTAGCCCCAATCATTAGAAGCCCTTAAACAAAATCCCACAAATTTGTTAGGAGGAGAAAAAATAAGGCATAAACTTTGTAGAAAATGAAGATAATTTGTTAAATTTACTAAGAATTTAGCTTTACAAATGGTAACCCTCTCTGAAAAATTATAACACTTCGCACCTATGGTAACCCTCTCGTCTATTGAGCCTGCTATGCTAAATTCAAAGATAAATTTTTCTGTCTCTTTTGGAAATAATTCCATATGAAATAATTGAATAGGAAAAATGTAATTGGCAAAGGAAAAAGGGTCTAGACAAAGGAGAAATGGACTTGCAGGGAGAGAAAATAAGTCGGGAGAGGAAAATGAAGAAAATAAATTTCTGAAGATGATGGGAAAGTTTGAAAATGAAGATGGAGTCGAATGGTATCTCTCAAAATGGTAGAGAGAAAATAACTCATGAGAAAAAAAAAAGACAGATGAATTTCGAAAGATAGCGGGATGGTTTATGAAATGAAATCAGAGTACAATGTTATCTCTTAAAATCGTATGAAAATTTCAAAAAATGGTATCTATGAAAAAAAAATTTGAAGGGTTGAATGAGTCATTGAGTTGACTTAATCAAATGGGGCGTTCAGGACATGGGATCAACAAAAAAATCATTGTGTTTCCACCTGGTAGATTGAAAAATTATGTTGACTCATACGGTCCCGTAAATTTGGATTTCAAAATTCCTTCATCACGTGTAAAAATTTGGCCTTATCCATAAACATTCACCCTGCAACCATTGATGAAATTTGCGATGGGTAGAGGAGTTGTCGCGTCGAAGATCTGACGCCAGGTGGTAATAAACGACAAAAAATTATCTTGTGTTTCATCGACCCTCTAGCTTACTCCGATGAAAATTCCCCTAAATTTTCTTTTGAATTCATTCATGAGCAGGCCTGGAATTTTAAATGATTTTTGCAGGTCAAATTAAATTTTGAAAACATCTATTTGTTTTTCATGCCTGCCAATTTATGTTTCACGGAAATTTATGGCTGTCAATTTTTTTTCATTCGTGAGGTTTTCAAGAGATTTGTTTTGATGATATGAAAACACATCCCACATCCCATAAGAACCATGGAGATGAACCATCCATCTTAGCATCTACATTGATTGTACTGAAACTGAGAAAGCTACAATATAATAAGCATCTCTAGAATAGAAAAACAAACAAATACAAAACAATGTTCGAAGGTAGACTCACTCGATATCCGAGACTTAAGGCACCCCTCAATCACTCAACAGATAGTGACTGTCTTCCAAGAGTGAAACTAATTTTCTTTCATTGGATGAAAGAAATTCTACAAAATACAAAAAAATAAAGCTATGTTCAAGACTAGGATTTAACAAAATGTTATTTGCAAAATTCTCTCAACTTACCAATACAGTACAATGGTAAAATATGCAATAAAAAGTTATTAAAAATAGTTATTAAAGGATAGAGGATTTAAGGTGTAAAGGACAAGTCTAGTTCTTAGTTCAGAAGCCAAGGAAAAAAAACAAAACAATACATGTTTGAATCATTAATAACTATTTTGAGCACATATTTTACGTAATGACCAAACTCTTCTGAAAAATCAATTGAATCGAAGGCTAAAAATTTCACTCATGTAAAGAAAATGAAGCTTGCAATAGTTAAAAAAATTAGTTATAGTTTGCACTTGTCATTAAATGGATCTAATTATGGAAAGTTTGAGTTGCAAATACAAATCAAATCATACTTGGAGCTTTACAAAAGATCTTTAAATTGTGGTTATTTTTTACTCTTTTCTAATTAATGACCTATGGATAAAACTTTCTTTGAAAATGTGCATCATCTAATTAAGTTTACAAAATAGAGAGAGTTTTACATGAAAATTTCCTTCTATTAAAATACATACCAAAATCAAAATGGGGTTTGAGGCAATAAAACCATCTTTTCTTAGTGATGGTGATCCCATGTAATGCTGGAGAAGTAGACTATGTAGTTGTATGATGCTGGTGATTCCCTATATGAGTTATGGGAATTTTCTTAAGCCGAATTTTGCTCAATGTTTGATAAAAATAAAAGTTCTGTAACTTCTCGAGTTGGGAAAAATATAATGACAAGATCACTTGCACACATAGCAAGGGTGATGAGAAGTTCCTTTCGGAACCTACTGAAGTGAGGAGATCATGAATGCATAAAGTCTAGAAAGAATCTGATTCACAAAACTTGGAGCCCTATTCTCCCAAGAAATAGATAGATGTTTTTCATCTGACATGTTTAACTCGAGTATAGTTAGAGCAATAGAAAAACATTACATTCGCTATGTGTAAGGCCTAGACTATCAATGCGATGCGAAGCAAGATCAGAGGTGGTAAGAATAAAGATAAGGGATTTATGAACATGAAAGGGTAAATATTCAAAATTCAAAGTGCTTGGATTGATCGCTTCAGTTGGGCTTCACGCAAAAGCTCCTCTCTTCGCTATAAGTGGAGTCCCTCCTTTGCAGATGCTTATATACCTGATCATATATACCGAGTCCCTCATTGATTTCTTATGTACTTTACTTGCTTTCAAACAACTCCTAGGCTCGAAGTAGAGGCACATAGTTATTTTTGATATGAGGCCATGTTTTTTAGTTTGTGGATCACTACAACATATAATCGTTCATTCCAAAAAAACGGATTAAGTGTTAAGGGAGGAGATGAAGCCTTATTTACGCAATAATCGCATATGGTTTTCCAGCTAGTTTCAAAATATGTAGTGTAGAGTCGCATAAATGGTTGGCAGAATCATGTTTGATGGTCCATATCCCTGCCAAGATATGCAATGGATGTGGAAAATCGTGTCTAATCCCAATTAGATGGTGTAACCCACTAGAATCTCTACAACTGAGATATCCTTCCTCCAAGTTGTACACGACGTTATTGGCTACTATGAGATTTGATCCCGATCAGATGGTGTAACCCACTAGAATCTCTACAACCAAGATATCCTTCCTCAAGCTATACCCGGAGTTAATGGTTACTATGAGATTTTATGGTTAAATTAAATATCAGAATGTAAAATTTATGTTTTTATATTATTTTTACATGTCACTTTCAACATTTTAAATATTTTTGGAATTTGGCTTTTGTTTTTCATAATTTGTAAAAGACTTGTTTTTGGTGATAATCACATATGATCACGTATTATGGACATGTTTCAAGCCAATCAATGTGGTGTATGTTCAGAACAAGATGAGAAATTACATCAAAGATAAAAGTTTAAAACGATGGAGAAAGCATTCAACCATTATAAATTAGATCATATTAGTATTATATCAAATTTAATTGAGTTTATTAGCTAATAAATATAAAATATTTTATTATTATATTTTAATTATATTTTAGTATTTTATAATATAAGTATATTTTTATTAATTTAATATTATTATGTTAATTTATTTATTTTTTTAAGTTGAAAGAGGATTTTTTTTAATATATATATATATATATATATATATATATATATATATATAATGATTTAAGGGATAAAAAAGGTAAAAATAGAAAGGAAATAAAATATCAAATACGTTTAAAAACCCAACAAAATCTTTGTCGAACGTCAAATTCCATGCCTGAGTGGAGGCATGCCATTGATTTGGAACCTACGGCTTTGGGTCTCTCTCGGCTCTTTCCCACCGTAGTCATGTATTTTTCCAACCCAATATTTCTTCCTATTGTGGTATAAGAGGGCGTACGTTTACCTCCATTTTCTTAAATGGAGGACCAGGTGGACGTTATGTGTTACGACTACCACTCGAGCTTATAATTGTAGGACCTATCCTCCCATGAGGGGTTCCCAACAAAGTTTTCATCGAAATGCCTGTCTACTGGACTACCTTGACACTGAAAATAATACATGAGATTGGCATTGGAGGCCCCGTTGTAGGTAGGACTGAAGAAAACTCTTATTTCATTGAAGTAACGTTTTTCTAGGAGATCAGAATCTTCATAACTTATAGCTCAGAAAAATGTAATACACAATATTCTTTAAGGGCCCACAACATTCTTAAAGGCAGTGACAAGCAATACTAAATGTTTTTAAAGTGATTTCAAAAACTAATGAGTTCACTTTAATGTGTCTACCTCACCTTTGTAGGGCATGATCTCCAGAGCTGTTCTCACACGGCTTGAGGGTGGGTCACCATAAGCCTTCATGGCCCTCCTAACGGTCCATGTCAAGCGTAGTCAATCATGGCTAAATATTTAAGGTGAAAAGTGGATAAGATGACATCTATGGGAGCATTTCTCAATGAGATCACCTTAGAGCCTAAATTAATACCAAATAATTACTCAAAATTAATTATAAAATATATGTAACATTAAAACATTGTAATGAAATATATCAATAATTTATTGTAATAATTTAGTGATGATGATGATGGTGGTTAACGTCCACTGAGACCAATATTTTGTCTATCGAACCTAAAGAAAATAGTTATTTAGTTTGATTTAAGATTTTATTCCTATGCTCAAAAGTCTTGGAGAGAAGCCTCCCGAGATCACTATAATTTTGACATCTTAAAAGGCTAGGAAGGTCAGTATTGCAACAAAGATTATGAAATTGAGCTATAATGTGGTTTTACATGGGGCACTCTAAGAGGAAGTGATTTTCATCCTCGATGGTCATATTCTCACAGAGATGGCAGATCCTTTCCATCCATGGTGTTTAAGGAACTGTCCAACGACCTATTTCACTATGGAGCTCATGAGAGTTTTTTCTAATCTTGGCTACATTAATTTTCTTCTTTGAGCTAGTTAAAATAGATAGACACTTTTGATCTTCTAGGGTGGGGTTAATGACCTCCTTATAATATCTTAATTTTCTTTTAGCTGTTAGATCTTTCTCACACCACATTTTTTCTTTGAACTTAGAAGTAACAATTTTCTTAATGTTATTAATGTTTTGCAATGCAACATTCTCATCGATCTCCCATTGGTTTAACTAGGCCCTAGTGTCTTTATACCAACCTCATTTAAGACTTAGGTGGTTTTGGCTAGAATTTAAAGCTAGCTTAGGAAGTCTATGGTGTCCTATGCTATTGAGCTTGTGCTTGTACAACATAAGCCTAGTCATAGCTAGGCTCTCGATAGGGGAAAGACCCACTTCTATAAGGAGAATAGGATAGGGTGTATTGTTTTTAATTTTAAGGTTATAAGTTATAAAATGCTTCTGGATTTGCTCAATCCTTCTCTAGGATTCTCTAGAGGTGCTGCAACCCCAAACCTCACATCCATATAAGCTAACAGGAGTTACTAAAGTTTCAAAGAGGAACTTCTTTCTATCCCACATTACGAGGTTTTCCATTTTACAATTATTTTCAATACCAAAATAAGCTTTCCACCCCCCATTAATCCTTTTTTGAATGCTATAGATCTAGTTGAGCTTGTGATGAATATCAATTCCTAGGTACTTGTAAGAAGACACTTCCTCCAAGTTACTATTTTCATACATAAAATTAGCATAAGCGTCCTTCTTAGATTTGAATAAAATTATAATTAATATTAAAAATGATATAGTGATAGTATTTTTATAATAATATTATAATATTATTAAAGTATTATTATTACCACAATCACATTTACCAATGTGGTTGATATAGGCCGATAGACTTATATGAAATAAATTTACAACCACATTCCCTAATGTGTTTTATATATGCACCCATAGGCCTATATCCACAACCCACCACATTTATTTTATCAAAATAATCATTATATATTTATTAATATAATTACCAATACATCTTATATATCTACTTGTAATATATTAATAATATAAACTATATTGATACTATATATATATATATATGTATATATATATATATATATATATATATATAATATTTTATTATTTGATAATAAAATATATAATAATTAAATATTATTAAATTTTTTCAATACATTAATAGTTATAACTCAAACTATAGTAAAATTAAAATATAACATAATACTAGTATTTTATTACTATTTATAATAAGTATATATCTCTTACAAATATAAGAAGTGATTATTAATATTATAATCCAAAAGAACTAATAACCCCAAGGGTCTAATATTATAAACCCAAGAAATTGGTGAACCCAAGGGGAGAATATTAAAAAGCTAATATATTAAGAAGCCCAAGGGATCCATATTAAAAAGAGAATAGATTAATAAAACGTAGGGATTAATATTTTAAATACAAATGAATGATAAACTCACATGATTATTAATATTATAAACCTAAGAGAACAATCAACTTTAGGGATTGTTAATATTATAAACCCAATGAATTAAAAATATAAAGGATTAATAAACCAAATGGATTGATATTAAAAACCCAAGGAAATAATAAACCCAAGGGATCAATAAGGCCAAGGGATTAATATTGAGAAGGTAGGAAATTAATAAACCCTAATAATTAATATTTTAAACTAAAAAAACTAAGATATTAATAGCATAATAATCAATAGTTTAAACTCAAAAGATTAATAAACCCATGGGATTATTAATATTATAAACCAAACTAATGAATAAATGCAAGGGTTTAATATTATAAACCAAAGGAATCGGTGAACCCAAGGGATAAATATTAAAAACATACAAGACCAATAAGGCCAAGGGATCAATATTAGAAACACAAAACATTACTAAATCTTAAGAATAAATTTTTTAAACTAAAAAACCTAAGCAATTAATAAAACCTAATAATTTATATTTTAAATTAAATCGTTTAATAAACCCAAGACATTATTAATATTATAAACCAAAATAAGTAATAAACCCAAGGGTTTAATAGTCTAAACCAAAGTAATTAGTGAACCCAAGGGATAAATATTAGTATTATCAACCAAGAAAATAATAAACCCTAATAATTAATATTTTAAAACTCAAGAGATTAATAAACACTAAGAATTAATATTTTAAAGTCAAGAGATTAATGAACCCAAGGAATTAGTAAACCCAAGGGATTATTAATAATACAAACAAAAATAACTAATAAAGCCAAGGGTTTGATATTACAAACCAAAGGAATTGGTCAACCCAGGGGATAAATATTGAAGACATAAGTGATAAATCAGGTCAAGGGATCAATATTAAAAACACAAGAGATTATAAAACCCTAAGAATTAACATTTTTAACTCAAAAAACTAACAAATTAATAAACTCTAAGAATTAATATTTTTAAGTCAAAAGATTCTGAGACCCAAGTGTGGTTTAATATGATAAACAAAAAGAAGTAATACACCAAAGGATTTTATGTCATAAACCCAAGGAATTGGTGAACCCAATGGATAAATATTAAAAACCTAAGGGATAAATAAGGCGAAGGGATCAATATTAAAAACATAAGAGATTAATAAATCTTGCAAATTAATATCTTAAATAAAAAAAATATGATAAAATCACATGATTATTAATATTATAAAATCAAATGAATAATATTAAAACTAAGAGATTAATATTATAGATATCAATTATATAAAAATCTTTAGATAAATTCTATAAACTGTAAAATAAACATGGTTGAGCATGTTTGACTTAAAAATTGAGAAAATAATTGTCATAATGTGACGTTAAATGAAGAGTTACCATGGTTTTCCATGCTTGATTTTCATCTTGTGACAATATTTGTCACAATGTGGCATTCGACAATGGAAGGCCTTGATTTACTATGACTAACTATGATTAACAATGGTAGCCCATAGTTGATTTTCATATAGAGACAATTTTTTTTCATAATGTGACATTGGACCATGCATTAATATTAAAATGTATGACTAATATTTAATTCCTAATATTACCAACCCAAAGAATTAGGAAACTCAAGAGATTAATAAACCCTAACAGTTAATATCTTAAACTCAAAACGTAAGAAATGAATAAACCCTAAGAATTAATAATTTAAACTGAAGAGATTAATAAAACGAAGGGATTATAAATATTATAAACCAAAAGAATTAATAAACCCAAAGTTTTAATATTATAAACCAAAGGAATTGGTAAAACCAAGGGATAAATATTAATATTCTAAACCAAGAAATTCATAAAGCATAAGAATTAATATTTTAAACTCAAGATATTAATAAACCCTAAGACTTAATATTTTAAACTTAAGAGATTAATAAAACCAAGGGGTCATTAATATTATAAACCAAAATAATAAACCCAAGGGTTTAATATTACAAACCAAAGGAATTGGGAGACAAAGTGATAAATATTAAAGACCTAAGGGATCAATAAGCCCAAGGGATCAATATTATAAACACAAGAGATCAATAAACCCGAAGAATCAATATTATGAAGTGAAATGTTATAATCCCCAATGTTATAAACTATAAATATTAAACACAATATTATAAACCCTAATATTAAACCCAAATATTATAAACACAGTATTAACCCCTAATTATAAACGTTGTATATTAAAATCTATAATATAACCCAACATATTACGCCATAGTGAAAATCATAATATTAAAACTCAACAGATTAATAAACCCAAGGGATCCATATTAAAAAGAGAATAGATTAATAAAGCATAGGAATTAATATTTTGAATACAAATGAATGATAAACTCACATGATTATTAATATTATAAACCAAAAGAATGAATAAATGTGAGGGTTTAATATTATAAACCAAAGGAATCGGTGAACCCAAGGGATAAATATTAAAAACATACAAGACCAATAAGGCCAAGGGATCAATATTAAAAACACAAAAGATGACTAAACCCTAAGAATAAATTTTTTAAACTAAAAAACCTAAGCAATTAATAAACCCTAATAATTAATATTTTAAATTAAACAGTTTAATCAACCCAAGAAATTATTAATATTAGAAACCAAAAGAAGTAATAAGCCGAAGGGTTAATACTATAAACCAATGTAATTGGCGAACCCAAGGGATAAATATTAATATTATCAACCAAGAAAATAATAAACCCTAATAATTAATATTTTAAACTCAAAGTATTAATAAACACTAAGAGTTAATATTTTAAACTCAAGATATTAATAAACTGAAGGAATTAATAAACCCAAGGGTTTATTAATATTATAAACAAAAATAACTAATAAAGCCAAGGGTTTGATATTACAAACCAAAGGAATTGGTGAACCGAGGGGATAAATATTAAAGACATAAGTGATCAATAAGGTCAAGGGATCAATATTAAAAACAAAAGAGATTAAAAAACCCTAAGAATTAATATTTTTAACTAAAAAACCTAAGATATTAATAAACCCTAATAATTAATATTTTTAAGTCAAGAGATTCTAAGACCCAAGTGTGGTTTAATATTATAAAAAAAAAGAAATAATAAACCAAAGGCTTTTATGTCATAAACCCAAGGGATTGGCGAAGCCAATGGATAAATATTAAAAACCTAAGGGATAAATAAGGCAAAGTGATCAATATGAAAAACATAAGAGATTAATAAAGCTTGCGAATTAATATCTTAAACAAAAAAGTATGATAAACTCACACGATCATTAATATTATAAAATCAAAGGAATAATATTAAAACTAAGAGATTAATATTATAGATATCATTTATATAAAAATCTTTAGATAAATACTATAAACCGTAAAATAAACATAGTTGAGCATGTTTGACTTAAACATTGAGAAAATTATTGTCATAATGCGATGTTGGACGAAGAATGACCATGGTTTTACATGCTTAATTTTCATATTGTGACAATATTTTTCACAATATGACATTCGGCCATGGAAGACCTCGATTGAATATGACCAACTATGATTAACAATGGTAGCCCATAGTTGATTTTCATAAAGAGACAATGTTTTTCATAATGTGACATTGGACCATGCACTAATATTAAAGTGTATGACTAATATTTAATTCCTAATATTACCAACCAAAAGAATTAGGAAACTGAAGAGATTAATAAACCCTAATAATTAATATCTTAAAATCAAAACGTAAAAAATGAATAAACCCTAAGAATTAATAATTTAAACTAAAGATATTAATAAACCGAACAGATTATTAATATTATAAACCAAAATGACTAAGAAACTGAAGGCTTTACTATTATAAACCAAAGAAATTGGTGAACCCAAGGGATAAATATTAATATTATAAACCAAGAAATTAATAAAACATAAGAATTAATATTTTAAACTCAAGAGATTAATAAACCCTAAGACTTAAAATTTTAAAATTAAGAGATTAATAAATCCAAGGGGTTATTAACATTATAAACCAAAATAATAAACCCAAGGTTTTAATATTACAAACCAAAGGAATTGGTTAGCCGAAGTGATAAATATTAAAGACCTAAGGGATCAATAGGGCCATGGGATCAATATTAAAAACAAAAGAGATCAATAAACCATAAGAATCAATATTATGAAGTGAAATATTATAATCCCCAATATTACAAACTATAAGTATTAAACACAATATTATAAACCCTAATATTAAACCCAAATATTATAAACACAATATTAACCCCTAATTATAAAAACTATATATTAAAATCTATACTATAACCCTACATATTACGCCATAATCAAAATCATAATATTAAAACTCAGAAGATTAATAAAACTAAGGGATCCATATTAAAAAGAGAAAATACTAGTAAAGCGTAGGATTTAATATTTTAAATACAATGAAATACAAATGAATGATAAACTGACATGATTATTAATATTATAAACCGAAGAGAACAATTAACTTTAGGGATTGTTAATATTATAAACCCAATGAATTAAAAATATAAAGGATTAATAAACCAAATGGATTGATATTAAAAACCCAAGGAAATAATAAACCCAAGGGATTAATATTAAAAAGGCACAAAATTAATTAACCCCAATAATTAATATTTTAAACTAAAAAAACTAGGATATTATTACCATAATAATCAATAGTTTAAACTCAAAAGATTAATAAACCCAAGGGATTATTAATATTATAAACCAAAATAATGAATAAACGCAAGGGTTTATTATTATAAACCAAACGAATCGATGAACCGAAGGGATAAATATTAAAAATATACAAGACCAATAAGGTCAAGGGATCAATATTAAAATCACAAAATATTACTAAACCCTAAGAATAAAGTTTTAAACTAAAAAACCTAAGAAATTAATAAAACCTAATAATTAATATTTTAAATTATACAGTTCAATAGACCCTAGACATTATTAATATTATAAACCAAAAGAGGTAATAAACCCAAGGGTTTAATACTATAAACCAAAGTAATTGGTGAACCCACAGGAGAAATATTAATATTATCAACCAAGAAAATAATAAACCCTAATAATTAATATTTTAAATTCAAAGGATTAATAAACATTAAGAAATAATATTTTAAAGTTGAGAGATTAATAAACCCAAGGATTATTAATATTATAAACAAAAATAACTAATAAACCCAAGGATTTTGTGAACCCAATGGATAAATATTAAAAACCTAAGGGATAAATAAGGCAAAGGGATCAATATGAAAAACATAAGAGATTAATAAAGCTTGCAAATTAATATCTTAAACAAAAAGGTATGATAAAATCACATGATTATTAAAATTATAAAATCAAAGGAATAATATTAAAACTAAGAGATTAATATTATAGATATCAATTATATAAAAACCTTTAGATAAATACTAAACAGTAAAAGAAATATGGTTGAGCATGTTTGAATTAAGCATTGAGACAATTATTGTGATAATGCGACGTTGGACAAAGAATGACCATGGTTTTCCATGGTTGATTTTCATATTGTGACAATATTTGTCACAATGTTACATTCGAGCATGGAAGATCTTGATTGACTATGACGAACGATGATTAACAATGGTATTCCATGGTTGATTTTCATATAGAGACAATGTGTTTCATAATGTGACATTGGACCATTTAAAAACAAGAGATCAATAAACCCTAAAAATAAATATTATGAAGCAAAATATTATAATCCCTAATGTTATAACTGTGAAAGTGTGAAGTTGGGTTACACTTTTTGAGAATTAGAGATGGAAAATTTTTTTCCTCAACAGTTCAGCCGAACATTTGAGAAAGTTCAGCCAAACTATTAGAGAGTTCGGTCGAACTTTCGAAATTAGTTCGGCCAAACTCATTCTAGCATTTATATTTACAGTGTACTAATGGCATGGGAAAATAGATTTTTGGCCGTAGATGGGAAAACTGGCAACAAAAGTTCGACTGAACTTTTATTTTCGCTGAACTTTTAAAATAGTTTGGCCGAACTCACATTTTATAAATATATCACCCGTGAACTATTACAAGTTTCACATATTTTTCGCACGTTTATTTTGTCATTTTCTATGGCTCCGCTGCTCTGTTGTGCTGTGGTGAGCTCTGTTGAATTGTTGCTCTGTTGCTTCTCTGGAGTTGCGCCACGGTGACTTTCTGCGAATTTCCAGGTAACTATTTAGTTTAATTGTGTGTATTCATTTTATTTATTATTTCTGTGAATTTTCTCCCATTTCTCCCTCAAGTTCTCTCTCAAGTTTTGAATGTTTGAATGTTCATGTACTTCTATTTTTTATTTCATTTTACACTGGATGCAGATATATACAGAATTTTTCACTTCTCTAAATTTTTGAATGCAAATATAATTCTCTGCATTCACTTTTTTTTAGGTTTGCACTTCCCTGAAATTCTAAATGCAAATATAATTCTGTGCAGTCATTCTTTTAATTATTTCTCTGTATTTTGTCCCTTTCCCCCCTTAAGTTCTCAATGTTTTTGTACTTCTATTTTTTATTTCTGCAAACATAAAACATAATTTTTTTTATCCATTTTTCTATTGTTTATTGTTTATGTGTATAAAAAAATCTAAATTTATAAAATTTATATTATAATTTTCTCATTCACTGGATCGAATTTAGTGGGTTAAATAATGTATCGTGCAAAGCTATTTCTAAAACTTACATCTCGTCACTACCTATTTGTTGGTCATGTTCATCCCCACGCTCACCTTGTGTGGCCACCTATTCAACTTACAGTGCCTCCACCTCATAAATTCCTATAGGCAGATGCCAACAGATGCCAGACTAATTCCTGTAAAATTTGAAAGGGAGTAATTCCTATAAAATTTGAAATGGAATAATTCCTCTAAAATTTGAAAGTGAATAATAATTTTACAAAAGAATAATTCCTCTAAAATAGGTGTTTTTCTCATTTACTAGATCAAATTTATTGGGCTAAATAATATATGGTGTAAAGCTATTTCTCCAACTTGCATCTCATCGCCACCTGTTTGTTGGTCATGATTGGTCCCCTGCTCACCTTGTGTGGCCACCTATTTAGCTTACAGTGCCTCCACCTCATCAATTTCTATAGATAGATGCCAACATATGCTAGACTAATTCCTGTAAAATTTGAAAGGGAGCAATTCATGTAAAATTTGAAAGGTAATAATTCCTGTAAAATTTGAAAGGGAATAAGAATTTTACGTCGGAATAATTTCTGTGAAATAGGGGTTTTTCACTCTGTTTAGTAATTTTGTTTATTACACTATGGTTTTCTGGAGTGCTTTGTAACTGGGGTGCACATTTATGTGGCTGTCATTATCTCCGATTGTTTTACACAGAATAAATATTCCACCTTTTCATGATCTTTTCATGAATTTAAGCCTCTGCAAAAAAGGTAATATTTCTTATCATATCATAACTTACTTTACAAATGATAATATTTCTTATCATATCAGAATTTCATGAGTTGATCATCCCTAGAAAAGACAGAGTGGTTGTCATGATCTCTAACTATTTTGCACAGAATAAATATTTCACCTTTTCATGATATTTTCATTAATTTAAGCCTCTGCGAAAAAGATAATATTTCTTATCATATTAGAACTTCCTTCAAAAAAGATAATATTTCTTATCATCTCAGAATTTGATGAGTTGATCATCCTCAGAAAAGACAGAGTGGCTGTCATGATCTCCGAATTTTTTGCAAAGAATAAATATTCCATCTTTTCATGATCTTTTCATGAATTTAAGCATCTGGAAAAAAATATAATATTTTTTATCATATGAGAACTTCCTTCAAAAAAGATAATATTTCTTACCATAACAAAATTTAAGCCTCTACAAAAAAGATAATATTTCTTATCATAATATTTCTTGAACTTCCTTCATGATATCTATGGTTTCTCACCTTCGTTAAATATTGGGTAAAAGGTCATAGTCTTATCTTAATTAATTCCCTTTCCTAACTTTGATTTTCCTTTTGACCTTTGAGATAAACCCAATCATTAAATGTGATAGTCATCCCTTCTAGGGAACTTACTATGGGTTGTTTAGTGGTTTCCAACCCTTATGATGATGTGAGGTGGTGTTTCAAACGTGGGAGTAACTTGTGTTTGCATGTGATGCTCACGGGCCATGGTTTCTTTTGTGGGTTATAGATAGTTTAGTTCTACCTCCTAAGATAAAATTTCTAAAAAACTTCCCTTTATTCCTTAAATTAAAAATAGATCTATACTGAGTATTACTTTTTATATGTATGTCTACCATATAAATTCTAACGATAATTAATCACATATGTGTTAAAGTAGAATATGAAAAAAGCCCCTTTTACACTTGGCTTGGCTCTTAGGTACATAGATGGGTGGGTTTGGGAATGTGGTTCACATGAAAAGTAATAGGGATGGATTTAGTGTAAACCTTTTAGAATATCAGCACTCAAATGATGAGAGAGAGAGAAACAACCTTTTATATTCAATGTAAAACACATGCATTAACATATAATTGTGATATTTTCCCTTCTTTCCAACTTAGTACATCCTTCTAGAAAAATCCCTTTTAATGAAGCAGATATATCCATAGTGATCCATTGATATTTATTCACCAAAAACTATTCCATTTTGACTAATGTATTTGAAAACTGTGCACATTGAATTTATGCATCTATATCTTTAAACTAACCAACTATTTTATTACACCATAGGAATTATTTCGATATATCTACCATTTTAATGGGTCTATCACATTTCGAGAAAAACACGTTAGCCATAAAATTTTCCGATTGATACCAAAATTGATTTGATACAAAACATAGGTTTTAACCTTTTATAGTTGATTGTTTCAAATATATTTTTAAAAAAATGAAAAATATTCAATATAAAACACATGCACATTAACATATAATTGTGATATTTTCCCTTCTTTCCAACTTAGTGGATATCCTTCTAGAAAAATCCCTTTCAATGAAGTAGATATATCCATAGTGATTCATAGATATTTGTTCACAAAAAACTATTCCATGCATCTATTCAAAACTATGCTCATTAAATTTACGCATCTATATTTTTAAACAACTCGAAACTATCTTATTACACCATCGGAATCATTTTGATGTATCTCCCATTTTAATGGGATGTATCACATTTTGAGAAAAAAACACTAGCCATGAAATTTTCCCATTGAAACCAAAAGTGATTTGATACAAAACATAGGTTTTAATCTTATATAGTTTAATTGTTTCAAATAGTTTTTTAATAAAATAAAAAATATTCAATGTAAAACACATAGTATTTAGAAACAAAAGGTAATTTGATACAAAACATAGGTTTTAACCTTATATAGTTAATTGTTTTGAAAACAGTTTCTTAATAAAATGAAAAATATTCAATGTAAAACACATGCACATTAACATATAATTGTGATTTTTTTCCTTCTTTCCAACTATTCCATCCTTCTAGAAATATCCATTTTAATGAAACAAATATATCCATAGTGATCCACTGATATTTTTTGACCAACAACTATTCCATTTTGGACTTATATATCTCAAAACTATGCTCATTGAATTTATGCATCTATATCTTTAAACTACTTGAAACTATTTTATTTTACCATAGGAATCATTTCGATATGTCTCCCATTTTAATGTGGTGTACCACATTTCAAGAAAATACACATTAGCCATAAAAGTTTCACATTCAAACCAAAAGTGATTTGGTACAAAACATAGGTTTTAACCTTATATAGGCAATTGTTTCAAATAGATTCTTAATTTAAAATGAAAAATATTCAATGTAAAACACATGCATTAACATAGAATTGTGATATTTTCCATTCTTTCCAACTTAGTGGACATCCTTCTAAAAAATCCATTTTAAAGAAGTAGATATATCCATAGTGATCCATTGATATTTGTTCACAAACAACTCTTTCATTTTGGACTTATATATCTCAAAACTATTCTCATTGAATTTATGCATCTATATATTAATACTACTATAAACTATTTTATTACACCATAGGAATAATTTCTATATATCTCCCATTTTAATGGGGTGTATAACATTTCGAGAAAAAACACATTAGCCATAAAAGTTTCCCATTGAAACCAAAACTGGTTTGATACAAAACATAGGTTTTAACCTTATATAGGTAATTGTTTCAAATAGATTATTAATTTAAAATGAAAAATATTCAATGTAAAACACATGCAGATTAACAAATAATTGTGATACTTTCCCTACTTTCCAACTTGGTGGACATCCTTCTATAAAAATCCCTTTTAATGAAGCAACTATCACACCTCTAGTTAAGGATTTTTTTTATTTTTTTTTTTTCATATATACTGAGATTTCCTCGTGTTTACCTGGTTACTTGAATAATTAAGTTTAAAAGTGGCATTTATTTTCCTTCATGCTTACAGTAACTCCATGGATATAAAATAGTAGGCCACCTTAGTATTAACATGATGCACTTTCCTTACTCTGGAGTAGGTTTAAACTTTATATTTCATATATATACCCTTTTCTGTCGAATTCATACCCCCCCCCCCTTTAAAATTATTTTATATATATATATCATTGGTATAGGCAACCCACATATAGATATGTATATCTATCCATACTCTACCAAAGGGGTTTAAATGAGCACATATATATATATATAACCTATATCTCAAGATATATATATATATATATCCATACTCTACAAAAGGGTTTTAAAGGAGCCCACATATATATATAACCTACATCTAAAGATATCCTATGCATATATATATACTTTGATAAGAGTATTGGAGCGCCTAATTAAATATATAGGCAGCGCATATATAACACTACTCCGTTTTTAATGTTATGGTTACTCCCATGTATCGGCTCATAATTGAATTCACTTATGTATTTTCTTGTTAAAAGGTTTATTGAACCCATCATTATATATAGTCAATCATACTTTGACAACGCTTCGTGTCGGGTATGAGTATACTTCATGGTGTACTGCTCGACCAGTTTCAATGATATTGGTCGTATGATCCCCGGGCCACGCCTAGTCTATTCCTTCGGCCTGGATTTGACCCACCAAATCCACCGTGTCCACTGTGTTTACAGTGACTTCTTTCGTCCTTACTTAAATTCGTTTCGGTGACCCCTACGTTATAGTTACACCAGCGATCAAACCTGTAATAATAATCGGATCTGTGTCTTGTAGTGGTAGAATTTCCAACCCGTTCGAACTCCTTTAACCTGGGCGCGCTGTAATTATTATTTGGCTTTTGATCTCTGCCTACATACTATGATTTCGTACGAGAAATGTATAACCAACGTGTTAACTTGGGTTTTGTTTATTTTATTTAGATCGTATCGTGCTTGCTACGACAGAGTTTAACGTATGGTTTTAGGTTTGCTCCTTTGATGGTTTTGCAAGCGGACAAGACGTCTTCCACTGAGAGGGAAGTACCTCTAGCCAGTGTAGCTCGTTCTATGCTCCGCAGAACTTGACGGGTGGCGGGATCCCTGTCATTGTGCACTGATACCAGTACTGTAGGTAGAGTGCTGTCATCGGAAAGGGATTATTTCTGGGTTAGCTCCTTGCGTGGCGTAACCTCTTCCCCTCCTGCTCTGCGCCCTTACTATAGCCTGGTACTTTGCCATTGATGTGGCGGAGTTATTTCCCAGTTGCTTCCAGATTCGCAGATTTTATGGGGCAGTGAGCTAGGGTTGCGAGGGCTTCTTCCTCTTGTTAAATTGGGTTTTTTAGTGCCTGGTTATTTCTGTGATTTGGAACGGTGGCTACTCACCTATCTCCTGTCTTATGATCTACGTTACTCTGGCGCAGGGTTCTCAGTCCTCGCGAAAGGTTGGACTGCTGGTCAAGGTAATGGTCTTTGTTCTTACTGCGTCTCATTATTTGTATAGGTTCTGGCTTTCGTATACCGAATCTCATCCGGTTACTGGTTTCTTTTGTAGAGAGATCACTTCAGACGGGTCACTGGCGCTGATAATCCTTGATTTATATACCGACTACACTCTTCTTACCCTTCTACCTTCGCTGCACTATTTCTCCTTGTGTAGTGGATTTAAACGATGTTATTGTAACCCCCTATATATATTTTTTTCTTTCGTCAGGGTTTATTTCCCCACGCTCTCACGGTTGCTTACAGTAAGCCCCCACCGCATAGCGACAATTTGCAGGCGATTCAATTGTTTACATACCGCGCTGTGATTAACATATTTTTAGGTTTATATATCTATTTTCCGAACCCTGGAGCGACTCTTCCATTGTTTTACCTGACATTTTCTTGATCTACCTACAGCCAGCGTTCTGGACTGTGTAGCCAGCGCTCGAGGCAAGGTTTTGCTTGACCTTATATGCAGGTATACCCCTAAGAAATTAGTTCAGTTACAGAGGTTAATACCTACCCTTTATTGATCTGCATTTGCATGCAATCCATCTCGTTTGTGCCGACTCATTTACCGTCGAGAACCTATAGCATGATTTCAGTTGTATATTAAATTTTTGTTTCTCAGTGGTGCCGGTTAACTCATTCAGATTTACACTTATCCTAATTTATTTATTTGTTCCAGATCAGGGTTCGGGTTCTAAATTATTTATATTCGCCTATATACTAACATTGTTAACTCTATATACCGAATGTATTTAATAGTGACAGCGCTCCTCCGAATCATAGGGATGAAGCGCAGTCGGTGGTATGTTAAGGTCACAAATTTCTTCATTTCAGTTTGATCATAGTTCGTTGCCGGGAAAGTAGCAACCGGCTTACTCCCGTGTAGTCGTTTCGCAACTCCATGCATAATTTCATCATTTTTAATTATTGACAGTAGAGTTTATGCCGTATAATCGTCGTTTAATTTCATATTAAGTTGTTTCATATAATGATTAACCAGGTCAAATGTTAGAACCGATGTAAGGTTTACGTTTCCATATTTATGGTTGCCGTAGGGCTAACACGTAGTTTAACTACTAACGATCATGGATCTGAGTAGTTGCCCACTTCTAAGATCGCATAGGACTAATGATAAAGTCACAGATTCCTTTCTGTCATATCTAGCTCGCGGCGATGTATCGTTTTAACATATCGATTTTATATGTGTATTGCATGCTAACATATAAGTTTTGTTCCTATGTTTACATATAGACTTTGTATATCCATGTCTCATTTTAATCAAAGTATGTTAGATGAGTTTAGCACCACGTACTTACTCCACAATTTGGAGGTATATTTATTTATTCGATAGTTTCTTGGTATTTAAACTTTACACATAGCTTCAGTCGTTTGCCCTAATACTTAATTCAAGGGTTAGAGATGAATTCAGCATACAAGTACTCTATATTAGTTTTAAATACTGAATCACTTGGATAGTATTGCTTTAATCTTTTCTTTAGTAAGCATACGTATTATAAAGTCCTTGCTTTTAAATTATATGTTCCATTTGATGTATGTCTATATGCATTCTCTAGTACATGACTAGAAGACTTTAATAATAAGTTAAATCATTTGCTATAGTACTGGTTCCAAAGATTAAAGATGATTTTACAACAATGCAATAGATACACTTATAATTGTTATAATAATCATATAGAATAGAGTTACTTCAATGTCCTATTCTACTGTTCTTACTTGCTTCTTTTTAGGTTTATACCATGTAACTTTAGCCCTGCTATATTATTTCTCTAGCATATACCTAAGCACATAATATCACATTTGTGTCTACAGAGATCAAAACAATAATTAATCATCTATAGAGGTCAAGTAACTCCAGATTTAAACCAACCTTGGTTTAGAGTTTCTGGAGGTTCTACTCTATGGATTTCCGGTCTACAACTACACAGAATCTGGAAGGTGAATGCCTTAGGATGGATTCTGTTAAATGTAGTACTAACATCAATCACACCATTTGATCTATTTTTATATATGTAGCCAATTCATACCATTAGAAGATAGAATAACAAAATTTCAGAACATACCACAATCTGCAAGTGACCAACCTCCCAACCTTAGAGTCCTCTTTATCTCCCAGGACTCACCCCCGAGCAGAGATCACCTCCTAGAACAGATCAACCTCTGGACTGCCTTCAAGCAAATGTATTTAAGCTTATTTCCCAAAGCATGTTTCTAATTCTGCGTCCAGAATAGCAGGATGCTTTCTTTCCTGTTTAGCCTAGGCTTCCCATTTTGGGATCCTTTAAAGCTGCTTTAAGCTTTTCCTCAGCTTTTCCAGCTTTTTCTCACCTCTTCCCAACTACTGATCTTCATTGGGGAAATTTAGATTCCTCCTCAAATCTAAATAAATTTCTTTCAAGGATTTTTTTGAAACATTTTTGGGGATTTGTTGCCTTATCCATCCTCATGGATTTGGCAAGTGATCTCTCATTCTCATCTTGGTCAAAATGCAAAAATCATTTTATTTATTTCCTCAAATAAAATATGCAATTACATTCACACCACACTTATCCCTTGGGGTCCACCCCCTTAGGATTTAAGTTCAATGTCTAACTTTAAAATTTCAACACACAAATTGGGGGTGTTACATATTCCCCCTCTGAAAATAAACACCGTCCTCGGTGTTATTATTTAACTACTAGAGTTCACTTAAACAAAAATGGATATTTCTCCATCATTTCAGCTTCCCTTTCCCAGGTAGCTTCTTCAGCAGTAAAGTGCTTCCACTGCACTTTTACTCTGGCCACTGTTCTGTTTCTCAATTCAATTTCTTTCCGCTCCAATATTTGAAGCGGTTCTGGCAGAAACTCCCCTTCTGGTTCCACCTGTACAACATTCCAATCAACTATGTGAGAAGCATCATGCACATATCCTTTTAATAATGAAATATGAAACACATTATGCACTCTAACATGGGGTGGTAAGGCCAGCTTGTAAGCCACTGGTCCCACCCTTTCGAACTTGGGCAGGCCCACAACATTCAGGAGCCGCCAAAGAATCTCCCGGACAATATGCTCTTTTGCCTGATGCTGAATATGATCCCCTACTTAAATTCTCTAATTTTTTCTTATCAAACATAGCTCGTCTCACATCAGCTGCTTTGAGTATTTCTTTGTATTTGCTTGACAATTCTTTCCATATCTTGTGCTCTCCGGTCCCAACACCCGCCATCCTCTGCGCACTCGAACTTATGAGTCCGACACTTTCTTTTCTCCACAGAGTTTTTCCAAACACTTCCAGTATAATGTGAGATTGAGAGAGCCGTGACAGATAGAAAATCACCAAATGGTGAATACTCTTCCCACTTCGATGGCTCATCCATCATATACATTATATCTCTAAAAATCTGATTTGTCCTCTTGTTTATCATTAGCTTGAGGGGTGGGGAGATGCAAGATTAAAATTCAGTTTAGTACCCATCCCTCCAAACAACCCCTTCCAAAATGCTGCTGTAAACTTAGCATCTCGATCTGAAACAATTACTTTGGGAACTCCATGAAGTCTTACTATCTCCTTCAGGAAAACATTTGCTACTTGAGCTGTTCCGAAAGTAGATTTTACTGGTATAAAGTGAGCAGCCTTGGTTAAAGTGTCCACTACCACCATTACCGAATCATGTTGGTATTTTGTTTTGGGTAGTCCTGTTATAAAATCCATGGAAACTGTGTCCCATTTCCATTCTGCAATCGGCAAAGGGTTTAAAAGCCCTGCTGGGTGTTGATGCTCAACTTTGACTAACTGACATTCCATACATCTACTTAAATACTCCGCCACATCTCTTTTCATTCCTGGCCAGAACAGCTTCTTCTTCAAGGCGGTTAACATCTTTTGGTATCCAGGATGTCATGCATAAGGATGTTTGTGATATTCATCTAGAATTTCTCTTTTCAATGACTCTACATCGGGGATATATAACCTGTTTTTGTAATAGAGCAGCCCTTTTTGGTTTTTAGTGAAATCAGTTTTATCCCTTTTCTGTAGTTTCACCAAGAGTGTTTCATAGTTGATTTGATTATGTATCATCACTTTTTTCTCCATCTCAAATTTACTCATGGTTAGAAGACATAAGTATTACTTATACATCTAACTTTATTTTCTTTCCCCTTGATATGCTTGATGTCCATATCAAATTCACTTAAAAAGGATAGCCATCTGGCTTGTCTTGCATTTAGGTCAGTTTGGGAAAAGAAATATTTAAGGCTAATATGATCAGTCATCAAAGTGAACTTCTTCCCCAGCAGATAGTGCCTCCACATTTTTAAAGCATGAATAACAGCTGCAAATTCCAAATCATATGCACTATAATTCTGTTCATGAGTTTTTAATTTCCTAGACTCATAGGCAATAACTGAATTTTCTTGTAATAGGACTCCTCCTAGCCCCTCTCTGCAAGCATCTGTACATACCACAAACTCTTTATCAGGATCAGCAATTTTTAATATAGGAGCTGAAATAAGTTTCTGTTTCAATTGTTCAAAACTGTTTTGACATTTCTCAGTCCACACGAACTTAACACCCTTCCTTTGTAATGAGGTTATGGGATTTGCTATAGCAGAAAATCTCTCCACAAATCTACGATAATAGCCTGCAATTCCCAGAAAGGATCTTACTGCTGAGACATCAGTGGGAACTGGCCATTCTTTAATGGCTTTTATCTTTTCAGGGTCAACTGCCAACCCTTTTTCAGAAATTATATGACCCAAATATTGAATTTTATCTTTATAAAATTCACATTTACTGAACTTGGCATATAGCTGATTTTCTTTCAAATTTTGCAACACTATTCTCAGGTGTTCCTTATGTTCTTCCTCATTTTTGGAGTAAACTAAGATATCATCTATGAACACAAGAACAAATTTTTCCAAATACTTATTCAACACACTCTTCATCAGACACATAAATGTGGCAGGGGCATTTGTCAAACCAAAAGGTAGGACTACAAATTCGTAATGCCCATACCTGGTTCGAAATGTTGTTTTGCTGATGTCTTCTTCTTTAATTCTGAGCTGGTGATACCCAGTCCTTAGGTCTATCTTGGAGAAAACTGAAGCTCCTCTCACTTGATAAAAAAGATCATCAATTCTAGGAAGTGGATATCTATTCTTAATGGTCAACTTGTTCAGTTGACGATAGTCAATGCACATCCTAAAAGTTCCATCCTTCTTTTTAACAAATAAAACGGGTGCTCCCCATGGAGACACACTTGGTCTAATGTAACCCTTATCCAATAATTCTTGCAGCTGCATCTTCAGCTCCATCAGTTCTGGCGGGCTCATCCGATAAGGAGCTCGGGAAATAGGTGTAGCTCCCGGCACCAGATCTATAGAAAAGTCAATCTCTCTTTTGGGGGGAAGATGAGGGATTTCCTTGGGAAAGACTTCCTTAAACTCTCTGATGACTGGTATAGCATCCAGTAACTCTTCCTCAACTTTCTGTTCTATTTCTTCTACATGCACTGCATAGACTTGGTATCCTTTTCTAGCTGTTATTTTTAATTGTAAGGCTGATATTTGTCTTACTACAATGGGTTTTGGTTTCCATTTTAGTGTAAAAGGTTTCCCTTCCTCATCTACACAATGCAGGGTTTTATCCCAGCAGTTCATCAGGGCTTTCTTCTTTTCCAGCCAATCCATTTCTATCAGCAGATCATAGGATCCTAATGGCAATATGTTCAGATTTACTTCTGTTGGGAACTCATTTAATTGTATTTCTGTTTTGGGCAACTTATGTGTGACTTTTCTCTTAGTTCCAGTGGCCAGCTGTACCAACCATGACTGCTGAAATTTTTCAGGTTTAATTTTACATTTTTCTACAATTCCAGGACTAATGTAACTCAAAGAAGCACCTGGATCAATCAAAACAGTAACAGGTAGGTCAAAAATCTTACCCTCCATTTCCACCATGGTTGCTTGATGTTCTGCCTGTCGATTTTCCAGGGCTGCACTGATGGTTGGTATGTTTCTGGCTATGTCGTTGACTGTTGTTGCCTCTCGCTCTCTGCTGATCATGTGTATATTTCGATGGGGGCAGTCCCTCATCATATGGGGTTCTCCACAGCCCCAACATTTCAGAGGTTCCTTCGTTCTGACTGTCCCTTCCTTTTTATTGTTCCCTTCTACTGGTTTTGAAACCACTTGGGACTGAGCAGTTTGACTTTCCTTTGGTTTGCTGAACTTTTTCCTTTGATGATCTCTACCAAAATTCCTTAAATATGTTGGTTTTGGTCTCTTTCCTTTGAACTCACCCTTGTGTTAGGACTCACTTATGTATCATTTTTGCCATATACTTTAGCTTTATTTTAAATAATTGTGTGGCTTTTTACTACAACATTGTTTCTGCTTTTGAAATTGAGCATATCCAGTGCGTGATTATCTTTGAAATAAAAAGACTTCCTCGGGTTGACAATTTATGTGGAGCTTGAATTGTGAAAGCAATTAAAGCGACCAACACCTGTTCATCCGAAGCCCTTCCTTGTTCGAGAGGCTTTACCTTTAAGCGCTGGCGATAGCATAATATTGCTTTTCTAACGGCTTCATCCATTGTCTTTGGGTTGTCAAACTCAATTTTCTCCTTGTACACAGTAGGCAAACAATTTAAAAACCTTTGCAATTTTGCCTTTTCTTCTCTAATGTAAGGGACATACCTCAGTAAATTAGTAAACTTAGTGACAAACTCATCAATAGTGAGTTGTCCTAGCCGAAGTTCATGGAACTCTTTTGCTTTATCATCATAATAACGTTCATTCAAATAACGGCTTTTGAACTTAGTCTGAAAATCTTCCCAAGTAACTGTTTTTTCATCAATGGCATGTACCATTTTTGTCTCTTCCCACCACAGTGTGGCTTTTCCTTGCAGCTGATACACAGCTAATCTGGCCTTCAGATTGCTCTCATATTCATATACTTGGAAATACTTGATCATATTCAGCAACCAAGCTTCAGCATCCTCCTCCTTCTCCCCATCATAGGAGGGAGGTTTGATCTTTCTAAATTCTCCCCGCAATTCTCTTTTCTGCTTATGTTGATTTCTAGCTGCATCCTCATCCTCAGATTCATCCATCTTTCTTTTTCCAGAACCTTCGCCTTCCTGACTGTTCCGGGAAGTTAGCTCTCTGATGAGCTTTTCCTGCTCCTTACTGGCTGATGAAAACATGTCATTTTGGCTTCTTAATTCAGCCAACTCTCGTTGCATCCGGTGCAACATAGCCAGTACCGGGGCATTGGGATCGGGAGTAGCAAACTCATCCCGCAGATCCACATAAATCCCTTCACCTTCAACCATTTCAACTGTACACACTTACAACACAGATTAGCAAAGTTTATAAACTTCAGAAAAAAAAAAAAATATGTAATAAGCAGTGAGCACAAAACGACAGCCCAATTTGTTGTAACTAGTGCTCCGATACCATTTGTCACACCTCCAGTTAAGGAATTTTTTTTTTTTTTTTTCATATATACTAATATTTCCTCATGTTTACCTGGTTACTTGAATAATTAAGTTTAAAAGTGGCATTTATTTTCCTTCATGCTTACAGTAACTCCATGGATATAAAATAGTAGGCCACCTTAGTATTAACATGATGCACTTTCCTTACTCTGGAGTAGGTTTAAACTTTATATTTCATATATATACCCTTTTCTGTCGAATTCATAACCCCCCCCTTTAAAATTATTTTATATATATATATCATTGGTATAGGAAACCCACATATAGATATGTATATCTATCCATACTCTACCAAAGGGGTTTAAATGAGCACATATATATATATAACCTATATCTCAAGATATATATATATATATATATATATCCATACTCTACAAAAGGGTTTTAAAGGAGCCCACATATATATATAACCTACATCTAAAGATATCCTATGCATATATATATACTTTGATAAAAGTATTGGAGCGCCTAATTAAATATATAGGCAGCACATATATAACACTACTCCGTGCGCATATATATAACACTACTCTGTTTTTAATGTTATGGTTACTCCCATGTATCGGCTCATAATTGAATTCACTTATGTATTTTCTTGTTAAAAGGTTTATTGAACCCATCATTATATACCGGTCGTATGATCCCCGGTATCATGGTGCACTGCTCGACCAGTTTCAATGATACCGGTCGTATGATCCCCGGGCCGTGCCTAGTCTATTCCTTCGGCCCGGATTTGACCCACCAAATCCACCATGTCCACTGTGTTTACAGTGACTTCTTTCATCCTTACTTAAATTTGTTTCGGTGACCCCTACATTATAGTTACACCAACGATCAAACATGTAATAATAATCGGATCTGTGTCTTGTAGTGGTAGAATTTCCAACCCGTTCGAACTCCTTTAACCTGGGCGCGGTGTAATTATTATTTGGCTTTTGATCCCTGCCTACATACTATGATTTCATACGAGAAATGTATAACCAGCGTGTTAACTTGGGTTTTGTTTATTTTATTCAGATCGCATCGTGCTTGCTATGACAGAGTTTAACGTATGGTTTTAGGTTTGCTCCTTTGATGGTTTTGCAGGCGGACAAGACGTCTTCCACTGAGAGGGAAGTACCTCTAGCCGACGTAGCTCGTTCTATGCTCCGCAGAACTTGACGGGTGGCGGGATCCCTGTCATTTTGGACTGATACCAGTACTGTAGGTAGAGTGCTGTCATTGGAAATGGATTATTTCTGGGTTAGCTCCTTGCATGGTGTAGCCTCTTCCCCTCCTGCTCTGCGCCCTTACTATAGCCTGGTACTTTGCCATCGACGTGGCGGAGTTATTTCCCAGTTGCTTCCAGATTCGCAGATTTTATGGGGCAGTGAGCTAGGGTTGCGAGGGCTTATTCCTCTTGTTAAATTGGGGTTTTTAGTGCCTGGTTATTTCTGTGATTTGGAACGGTGGCTACTCACCTATCTCCTGTCTTATGATCTACGTTACTCTGGCGCAGGGTTCTCAGTCCTCGCGAAAGGTTGGACTGCTGGTCAAGGTAATGGTCTTTGTTCTTACTGCGTCTCATTATTTGTATAGGTTCTGGCTTTCGTATACCAAATCTCATCCGGTTACTGGTTGCTTTTGTAGAGAGATCAGTTCAAACGGGTCACTGGCGCTGATAATCCTTGATTTATATACCGACTACACTCTTCTTACCCTTCTACCTTCGCTGCACTATTTCTCCTTGTGTAGTGGATTGAAACGATGTTATTGTAACCCCCTATATATATTTTTTTCTTTCATCAGGGTTTATTTCCCCACACTCTCACGGTTGCTTACAGTAAGCCCCCACCACGTAGCAACAATTTGCAGGCGATTCAATTGTTTACATACCGCTGCTGTGATTAACATATTTTTAGGTTTATATATCTATTTTCCGAACCGTGGAGTGACTCTTCCATTGTTTTACCTGACATTTGCTTGATCTACCTACAGCCAGTGTTCTGGACTGTGTAGCCAGCGCTCGAGGCAAGGTTTTTCTCGACCTTATACGCAGGTAGACCCCTAAGAAATTAGTTCAGTTACAGAGGTTAATACCTCCCCTTTATTGATCTGTGTTTGCATGCAATCCATCTCGTTTGTGCCGACTCATTTACCGTCGAGAACCTATAGCATGATTTTAGTTGTATATTAAATTTTTGTTTCTCAGTGGTGCCGGTTAACTCATTCAGATTTACACTTATCCTAATTTATTTATTTGTTCCAGATCAGGGTTCGGGTTCTAAATTATTTATATTCGCCTATATACTAACATTGTTAACTCTATATACCGAATGTATTTAATAGTGACAGCGCTCCTCCGAATCATAGCGATGAGGCGCAGTCGGTGGTATGTTAAGGTCACAAATTTCTTCATTTCAGTTTGATCATAGTTCGTTGCCGGGAAAGTAGCAATCGGCTTACTCCCGTGTAGTCGTTTCACAACTCCATGCATAATTTCATCATTTTTAATTATTGACAGTAGAGTTTATGCCGTATAATCGTCTTTTAATTTCATATTAAGATGTTTCATATAATGATTAACCAGGTCAAATGTTAGAACCGATGTAAGGTTTACGTTTCCATATTTATGGTTGCCATAGGGCTAACGCGTAGTTTAACTACTAACGATCATGGATCTGAGTAGTTGCCCACTTCTAAGATCGCATAGGACTAATGATAAAGTCACAGATTCCTTTCTGTCATATCTAGCTCGCGACGATGTTTCGTTTTAACATATTGATTTTATATGTGTATTGCATGCTAACATATAAGTTTTGTTCCTATGTTTACATATAGACTTTGTATATCCATGTCTCATTTTAATCAAAGTATGTTAGATGAGTTTAGCACCACGTACTTACTCCACAATTTGGAGGTATATTTATTTATTCGATAGTTTCTTGGTATTTAAACTTTACACATAGCTTCAATCCTTTGCCCTAATACTTAATTCAAGGGTTAGAGATGAATTCAGCATACAAGTACTCTATATTAGTTTTAAATACTGAATCACTTGGATAGTATTGCTTTAATCTTTGCTTTAGTAAGCATACGTATTATAAATTCCTTGATTTAAATTATATGTTCCATTTGATGTATGTCTATATGCATTCTCTAGTACATGACTAGAAGACTTTAATAATAAGTTAAATCATTTGCTATAGTACTGGTTCCAAAGATTAAAGATGATTTTATGACAATGCAATAGATACACTTATAACTATTATAATAATCATATAGAATAGAGTTACTTCAATGTCCTATTCTACTGTTCTTACTTGCTTCTTTTTAGGTTTATACCATGTAACTTTAGCCCTGCTATATTATTTCTCTAGCATATACCTAAGCACATAATATCACATTTGTGTCTACAGAGATCAAAACAATAATTAATCATCTATAGAGGTCAAGTAACTCCAGATTTAAATCGACCTTGGTTTAGAGTTTCTGGAGGTTCTACTCTATGGATTTCCGGTCTACAACTACACAGAATCTGGAAGGTGAATTCCTTAGGATGGATTCTGTTAAATGTAGTACTAACATCAATCACACCATTTTATCTATTTTTATATATGTAGCCAATTCATACCATTAGAAGATAGAATAACAAAATTTCAGAACATACCACAATCTGCAAGTGACCAACCTCCCAACCTTAGAGTCCTCTTTATCTCCCAGGACTCACCCCCGAGCAGAGATCACCTCCTAGAACATATCAACCTCTGATCTGTCTAGGAGCAGCTTATTTAAGCTTATTTCCCCAAAGCATGTTTCTAATTCTGCGTCCAGAATAGCAGGATGCTTTCTTTCCTGTTTAGCCTAGGCTTCCCATTTTGGGATCCTTTAAAGCTGCTTTAAGCTTTTCCTCAGCTTTTCCAGCTTTTTCTCACCTCTTCCCAACTACTCCTCTTCATTGGGGAAATTTAGATTCCTCCTCAAATCTAAATTAATTTCTTTCAAGGATTTTTTTGAAAGATTTTTGGGGATTTGTTGCCTTATCCATCCTCATGGATTTGGCAAGTGATCTCTCATTCTCATCTTGGTCAAAATGCAAAAATCATTTTATTTATTTCCTCAAATAAAATATGCAATTACATTCACACCACACGTATCCCTTGGGGTCCACCCCCTTAGGATTTAAGTTCAATGTCTAACTTTAAAATTTCAACACACAAATTGGGGGTGTTACAG
>JAXQQM020086199.1:0-29323 GCA_034641835.2 Pinus albicaulis
TTAAGGTCCCACACTGGTTTTGGTAATATTTTGTTTTAAATGCGATGTATATATGTTTTATATATATATATTTCATATATATATTAAAACATTTATAAATTGTGGACCCCAGGAGCATTTTAATAGATTTGTTATTTGCATAGTTTTGTTATGTTTTTAATATATGTGTTGCATATAAAAGAAAAGGGCTGTGAGCCTGTTTCGGAATGTAGTTGTAAAGTTTATTATTACACACAATAGCAATGTAAGTGTTTTGAAGAGCACAACAGTGCGTAGTTTTAGAGACAGAGAAGAATTTTGAGTGCACTGCGTTTTGCAGCAGTCACATTTTGTAATCCCTCTCAGTGAGGAAGAATTTGTAATAGTTTTTTTTTGAAGGAATAGAAAATTTTCAAAGTGTTGAACTCTGTTTCCAGTGAAGAAATTTCAATATTTTCTGTGTGTTAGAAGAGGAGAGTATTACTCTCTCCATTGTTATTCTGGAATTTTCAAATATTCCAACACATGGCTATAAATGAAGGAGATTGCTACGCATCAACATCAACATGTTTTCAAGTAGGAGCTACCTAATTTTGTAAAAAACTTCTCTCTGGATGTCAAAATTTGCAAACATTGAAGATTACTCAGGTGATGCCTGAAATTTCCATTGAATTCATATAAGAATCTTAGATTTGTGATAGAAATCCTTTTGCTAATATATTAGCTTACTCCTTTTAAGTTTGTCTCATTCAACTAATAA
The DNA here is from genome assembly GCA_034641835.2 of Pinus albicaulis. NCBI lineage: Eukaryota > Viridiplantae > Streptophyta > Pinopsida > Pinales > Pinaceae > Pinus > Pinus albicaulis. The sequence continues at coordinate 740 of JAXQQM020086199.1, forward strand.
AAAATGTTTCAAGGAGTACAATGAAAACTAGATTATGTGTGAAGCATAAAATAATCATTGATGCTAGACTTGGAAGTTAAGAAGTATAATAAGAAGTAGATACACTTCTCTAAAGCATAATACTGTTTTTCTGAAGCATAAGACAATCATTGATGCTAGACTTGGAAGTTCAAATAAGACGAGATAAAACAATTAAAAAGGCATTCCATTACTTGCATGAAATATGAGTATCGCCTTTTACCAGTAAGCTGGGAGCAAGGTCTAGATTTTGACTGGCATCGATTCTTGTGAACTCAAATTTCACTAAAAACATAGTTTTTTGTATGTTTTTCAGCACATGGTTAAAAATGATAGTGCATCAAAATCTATATTATTGGGCCGAATACATAAGTAATCAAAACTTCTCTTTACCAAGTTATTCGCTTCATCAAAAGCCTGATCTTCACATGTGACACTTTTGCTAGGGATAAATATCAAGTGGGTTGTGACATTTTAAAACTTGGTTCGTGGTGAAGTGCCCAAAAGGCAAGTCTATCAAAGCATCTACGACCTGTGTCATTTCATAGTAGCGGATGATTTTATATCATAATGGAGGTGCTCAAATTCAAGCAGTGTAGAAGAGGCAGGAGCCTACAAGGCAGATCCAAACTTTGGAGAAGAGCAAGGCAGATCCTGGGAAGAACGAAGAATTTGGGAATCCGGGATCTCTTCCAAAGGCCATGATACCAAAGGTTTGTCCTGTTTGTAGATCTTTCTCATCTACATCCAATATAGCCTTAAATTCCCACATAGATCACTGTCTATCAAGTGAGTCAAATGCTAAAAAATATGGAACAGAGTTTTCCAAGCCTAAAGTGAAGGTGAGAAAAAAACGATCAATCCTAGATATAATTGATGTGGCACCTGTTTGCATGCTAGAGGATTTGGATTACAATACTAGCAAAGAGAAATCGACCGCTGATGCACATCCATTGCCTTTGGATCAGCTCAATCTCAGAGACACCACCAAGCAGAGGCAACATCAATGCAAAGATCTCAACATTTCAAAATTAATGCAAAGATCTCGCGTAGTGGTAATGCATGTATTTCAAAAGAAACAAATAACAATGCACATTCTAACCCATTCGAATAACCACTGTAGCAAGGGTTTACATCTAATTAGATCCAATCCGTATATCGATGGAAAAAAATTAATATAATTACATTTTCCGTAGCAGAGGAAACTTTGCGGAAACAGAAAAGGAATATAAAACGAGGATGTCAAGATGTTTAGATGACTCAGTACAATAATTATTTGTGCTTAGTAGACACAGCATTGTATTCTTAATGCATTTTCTGTAGAATACTAAACAGATTTGTCCAAAATTTGAGATGCAAACTATAGTCTCTACTACGTTTGGAAAATTGGAGGTTTATAAAAGATAAACTACGAACAAAATTGTACCACTATGATAAGAAGTTGTCAAAAGCATTCCTTCTTCTTCACAAATGTGGAACTACCTTAAGAATGCTTATGGTTGATATAAATATTAGAGCATGGCAGTTAAATGTAGTAGTTATGCTAAAATACTGAATAACAGCTTGAGAGTGCTCTTCAGATACTGTACGAATGCACCAAATTAAAGTTGTACCATTACTAAAGATAAATGGCCAAAAATAGTCAATTTTGATATCGTGAAGTTATGTCTTTCTTGGTAGAAAATTGGGGATAGGATGGAAAATATGAGAGAACTAAATTCCAAGGACTAAAAAAACAAGGCCAACATAGTTCTGCCTTGAATCAGAGACAAAACAAAGCTGCCCAAAAAAGTGTTTGCCACTGTCATCACCTCGAGGAGCGCAAAGTTAGTTGATGGTGCCAACCATTTGACGAAGCAGAGAGAAGATTCATGGTGCCAATGGTTGTAGCACAGTTTGTTGAAAGACATCATTGTAACAAAGCATATTGATGGTGCCAATTGCTGTAGAAGTCCATTGAGATTGCAACTACTGTAGTAGAGCAGTTTGAGAGCACCCATTGAAGCTCCTATATATAGCAGAGTCAACATTTTCCTATTGAACAAGTTTGTATAGTCAAAGCCACAGCAAGATCAGATAGCCACAATCCTAAATGAGAACCAGAGCCAAAGCTAAGACAGATTCACGTTTAGCATAACAAGACATCCATAGCAAAGGATTTGACCATAGAACCAGACCATGAGAGATAGCAAGATTCTTGCTTCCACTGTGGAAATGTAGAAACTGTACAAGGGATTTGCTTCCAGCAGATTTCATTGTGACAGTAATTGCTATGGTATTGTAAGCACTCATTATTAGAATCTTAAAGCCATTCTGGAATTCTTTTAACCTAGAGAGGGTTTTCTCTGGTTATAAATCCTCATGTTCAAATTCCATTGTGGATTGGTTATGTTTTATATTATGTTTTTATTGTCTGCAGTTGAATTTTCACATAGAAAATTATCAGTCTAAAGCAAGCAATTTTGAGATGTTTCTTTTGCTTCCTATTGTGAAGTATTTCGCTCAGAACTCTACTCGTTGTAATAGAGGTCTTAGGCATAGAACAGGGGACTTGGGTTTTTTGGAATCAAACTTCAGGTTAAGATGCTCATCTGAAGAATGGCACAGTGAGCCTTAGCATGGAGTTGGGAGTACCGATTTGAAGTGCAGGTAGGGCATTGTACAATAGACCAGTTAGATTTCTGGACCCTAATACAAAAGTTTCTTCTTCTATCAAAACGTGTTTCTCGTTTTTTGTAACCAATGTGGGTCTTGTTCTTGTTTCAATTGGGGATGGATCAGCATTTTTTATTGCTCCAAATGATCAAACTCTGGGTATCCCTAGAGGCTATTTGGGGGTGATGAGTCCAATAGGTCTCAATGAACTGTTTCCCTTGCCGAGGAATACTATTGCAGTGGAATTTGATACTATTTTGGATGTTGAATTCCACGATCCTAATGGAAACCAGTACCTTAAGCTCTAGTACCTGTTCACAAAAGAGGGTGCCATAGTCATTCATGCGTGCAGAGAGGGTGAATTGCAGGCATTGCAATAGGAGGTGTTCTTGTTGTTGCATTGGCCACTAGATTGTTTGTCTGGTTCTGTTACAAGCGCAGAGTATTGAAAAGGACAGACAAATTTATTTCGGATATTGTGAAATTTCCTCGGAAATTCACCTACAAAGAGCTCAGCAATGCTACGAAAGAATTTTTTTGAATGTGATTGATAAATGATAATTGAAAGCAAGGGTAATCCCCTTGTGAAACCCAAATTTCTGAGCATTTTCTAAAACCTGATGACAGATTCATTGTAATGAACAAGCGCCTAGGTCCATATTACGTCCAAATATACCAAGCACCAAGAACTATAAAAAAAATCCACAGTATCTGCAAACTAAGAAGAAGAGGTAGAAAATGTATTCTGCTTACCTGTTCGAATAGTGGTTGGGGTTTACCACGGCAAAAATTTGACAGAGCCCATGTAGTATTTCTTATCATTGAAATTCTGGCAGTATCATTCAACTGGGCAAGCACCTACCTCAGAGCTCCATGACTAAGGGCAAGATCCCTAAATGTTGCAGAGTCTCCAACAATATTTCCCAAAGCCCAAATAACCTTACACGAACACCAGTTGAACTCAAAGTTGGGTACTAGTTTTTAAAATCAAATTCCAAAATTACAGACATATAAAGATAGTTGAGAAGAATAATTTTATGCCTCTAAAATAAACATGCTACCTGTTCTCGAACATTATCACTCCCAGAGGTAAGAAGTTCCACAAATATAGCCAGTGCCCCGTAATCAATCACAACCTTTGTATTCTCAGAGGTTCCTGAGACTATATTAGTCAAAGCCAAAGCTGCTTCAAACTTCATTATCAATCACAAGGTATCACCATCAAAGCTATAATTTTAGGATAACAATTTATCTATCATTGAAACTATAATTTTAAAATAGATACACCTAGTGAGAGTAGAGGTTAGGAAATTATAATAATAATTATTACAAGATATCACTCTCAGTGCAGTTGATTGTTCATTATCTGTTGTAACTATAATTTTAAAGAAGACACACTTAATGATATAGACACCACCAAGTGAGAGCAGAGGTTATGAAATTATAATGAGAATTATTTCAAGATGTCATATTACTCATAGTACAGTTAATTGTTTATTGTTTGGTGTAATAATTGTTTATTATTTATAAACCTAGTAGTATATTATGAGGGACGATGATGAAATGACAACGGTCTCATAAAAAGCCATATCGGGCATCACAGCCAGAGATAGACTCTGAATAAAGAAAGCAAAACAAGTGGTGCCAGGATGTGAAGCTAGAACAAGATCCAACGGCATGCAATAACCCCAAAAACCCCAACACCTCTCTGCACAGGAGATCGCTATCTTTCATATGTAGTCTGTTACCGAGCTCATGCGAGAAGAGGATCAAATAATCCTTCTCCTATCCAGGTAGTGGTGCAAGGATGCTACGCTGAAATGTCTTCTAACCCGCAAAAATATTTAAAGGCATGTCAAAGCACTGCAGCCAACTTCATGATAAAATTATATGAAAAATATGCATACACAGAGTCCAGGAGAATGAAACGGCAAGTGTATTAGTAGTTGCGGAAATGCAGTAACTAAAACGGCAGGTGTATTGGCAGTTGCAGAAATACAGCTACTAAAACGGTAGATCTGTCGAAGGTTGCAGGTGTGTGGATTGTCGCTGGTATTTTCAGGCTGATTCCATGGAAATATACCAGAAACTAGTGGTATGTCAAACCTAGAAAGTAACCCGAGAGACAGTGACCGTCAGATTAAACAAGTAACAGGTGTCGTGCCTAGATATGAAGTGTTGACGAAAAAAAAATGATCTCTTTCATAACAGAAGGCCTATCGGCCTAAATATCTAGGACATGTGGCACTCCATGATAAAGACACATGGTGTGTGGATTTGAGTTTTTCAGGTGGTCAAGTGAAGTAGAAATAGGTGAAATGTGGCACCACTCAGAGATCGACATGTGCCAATTGGTATAAGTGGTAGACAATTGGCATGCTCAAACAACGAGGTGATGCAGGAATGACATGAGGGAGAAAATATCAGAAAAGCCCCAAATTTGGAGAACTAAAGCTCATCACCAACTTGAGATTGACAACTTTACATGATGCAACCTATGAAATCGTGAATGGAGAAATCATAGTAACAATAAAGTAACCTATGTAAAAATAAAGTCAGATTCATCAAGGTGTGGGAGAAATCATAGTGAACAACAAGAAACTACGAGTTGCTTACAATCAAATGAATGAAAAAACACATATAAAAAACCTAGATAGCCAATCAAGAACAAGCTTAATATTGAATTATGAACTGTAAAGGAACTTACAAAATGTGAAATTACGAACCTGGTCAAGCGCCCAAGCAAAAATATCCTGGACATGACCCTGGTTGACAAGTTGTATTTCTCATGATGCAAGAGGATTTGTACCTGCACTGCCAAGTCAATCAAAATCCATCATTATCTATACAATAAATACAAGTAATTGATGTAGTATTTTTACTCTAAGATGCATTCTTATGATAATGTTAGAACATATGTTGAAAATGTCAAAACATACCCGAATAAGCTCCTCTTCGTTTCAAGAACAATTTATTGGAGTCGCATGAACTTGGAACAAGCCTCCCACGATCTGAAAGAGTAGCAACTAAGTCAACGGTGACTTTTTTGTTGCTACGCTGGATCAAGGGAGGTTTGCTCCAAGATTAAATCGCTCCAATAAATTATTCTCTACTAAACAGGGCCAACCACGTGAAGGTGGAAGCTCTTATGGCCCCTCCCCCCCCCTCACATCACTCTCAATTCCCCAATACCCAATTTATATTTCATTTTTTACTTTCATGAGCATAAAAAAAAATATTCAATAACTAATAAAAAAACAATTCAACAAAAAGTACGCAAGGAAACATTGAAATTAATGCTTGACATAAAAATAGTATGATAAATGAGTTTTTTATATAATGCAAAAAATGTTCCAAGTATGGTAACGTTTGTCTTATAATAATACAATATTTTACATTATCAAAATTTTCTTTTTCTTCTTCCTATTTCTAAAGCTCCTAATTACATCATCAATATCATCGTGCTCTGCTCCTATTTCGTGCCTTTCGACCCACACTGCTGACCTAGTTGCGTAGTCACGATGTCTGGTCTCATCCAGTGACGGGGCATCGCCTACAAAAACAGATAATATTAAATTTTAATTGTCAGTTTTTAAATATCATTGAACTAGTTAGGTAATATTAATAAAAAAAATTGCAATGAGATTATTTACCTGGTGCACCAGTTGTCGCCATTGGGACTGTTGCCCTGTCTTCCTCTCTGGTGGTAAGATCCTCAAGGGAAACATTCTCTGTCATTTAAACAAAAAACTTTATAAGGAAAACCATCAAGGTATAATTAGAAAAAATTATAAGTGGAAATTAATTACCGTCACGGCCCTCACTGATAGTAGCATTGTCGGCCTGGTCCCCACTACAATGATCAGGTTGCATGTGAGAAACATCTACATCTGGCTCTAAAACTGGGTTATTTGCCTCGTCGGTAGTGCTACTCCCCTGATTTAAACAAAGTTGTTAGACATTAAATTTATGGACAAAAACAAACATATTGAAAGGTTAATGTTTTACCTTATCAGGCATTATGGATCTTGGGACCTGCCCCAAGCTTCTATGACGTTCAACTACGGCTTGATAGTCAAAATGGAAAGCGATATTTTTATCTTCCTCTGTAGTTTATGTTCTGAAGTCATCACCCTAAATTACATATGATTATGTATTTTTAATCATATTTTATAGGATTACAAAAACATTGGAAGGCGATACAATTAATTATAAGATGTTTAGCTACTTAATTACAATTCTTGCGGCTAATTTCAAGTAGCCGCCCTAGCCTAGCTTGTGATGGCCCTTTTTTTCAATCCTAGCTTTGGTTGCCTTCGAGATGTCAAGCAACCTATCATCAAAAGATTGAAGTCAGATATGACGTAGCACACTTTTATTTTAGACATAGAGAAAATTAAAGCTATTGAATTAAAGTTGTAATTTACCTTGCGGGTCCAGTTGGCATTTTTCCTTCTTTCTTTACCCTTTTCTCTTTTCCTTCATGGATGAGTGCTCTCCACTCACTCTCTGGAACTGTGAGAGGACGCTCATATCTAGGGTTAAATTGCAATTGTGTCTTATAGGTGTCCCTGGTATATTTCAAATATTTTCCGGCTACCCGAGCCATCGTTGTTCTATCAAATGTGCCGACCCCAAAAAGGGCTTCTAGATAATCTAGAAGTTCTTTTTTCACGTTGGAATTCTGGGAATTCCACCTTGTGCGTATGGTTGGGCTAAAAATTACCAATGCATGGCTCTCCAAATACCTGTAGAACTCATTGTTTCCTACACACAAAAAAAAATATATTATCATTAATTTAAAAATAAAAATCATGATAAATATGTTTTAGATAGAGTACATGAAATAGTTAAAATATTAAAATTTACCTAGGAGTTGTACGTGCTTTATAGGGACACCTTCATCGTTCACCAACAACGTGCCATTAATGGTCCCTGTGGAGCTGACACGTGTAGCTCCAAGAAACGTAATAATGTAGTTGGCCATATCAACCTCATCACTACCAACACGTCCAGTGGTTGGCTGGGTGTCTGCTTGGGCAGGGTGTGTTTCTTGGCTAGCACCTAAAGGAGTAGAATGTGTACGAGAGGGTTGTTGGGCAATCTCTTGCCCTTGTGTCCAACTAGCACCAACACCGGGTTCAGCAAGTGTCAGAAAATGATACATACAAAAGAACTTTTTTTTAGTTTAGTCAATGTAAAAATTAAAAATCAAACTATCACAATTCATCTCATGCAGAACAAAGAAAATATCCTTTTGACTTTTTATTATTACCTGATATGTTTCTAGCTGGGTCATAATTTGTTTTATCCTCTCTTCTGTTTCAGGTGTTTGAGGCGCATCTATCAAAGTATCAAATTCCGACCTTTTATTTCTTGCCTTTTTTCGCAACAAGAGCGCTGGAGATAGGGATGAAGAAAGCTCTTCCTCATAGAGGGAATCATCAGGCGTGCCATGGCTAGGTGTCTGCATATTTGAACAAAATTAATATTATTTCAATTTGTAAATAACTAAAATACCTGAAGATAGAGCAATGCTGGCACTTTACATGTTCTTCCACTAGCCTCTTTCCGCGATCATCCAGTCTCGGGGTTGTTCTTGTACTGCCCTGATCAGTCTGCCACATTGCAATAAAATTATAAATGTAAAAACTTGAAAACAATATCTAACTTGAAAACACAAAATGAAAACAGAAATAATTTCTAATAAGACACCGGAAGACAGCGTTAGAGTTTCAAATATGCCTTGCATTGAATTCAGTCCTGGAAACATGTCATTGCACATTAAGGCACCCAAACAAGAGACGAATTGACAATGAAGACCTTATTGAATATATTGTTGGAGCAACTTCTAGTAAACTTGTTGTGAAGACCTTGAGGACATTTTTGGAGCAACATTATTGAAGCTGATGGTATAGCATTGTTGGAGACGATCTTGAAGGGCCTTGAAGTGAAGCTTTTGGAGCAACTATTGAAAAATCCTTAGAGCATTTAAGTAAGGCACTTTCTATCTTCCATCACCTTTTCCTTTCAATATCCTTTAAACGATTTTGTTGATATTTAATGTTTGAAATCACGTTATAATTCCTTGATTATATGTGTTTGGGGACTTTCCCTTTGAAATTACCCAAAAATACCCTGACAATTTTATCTTTAGGATGCATGTCTGACCCTATTGTTTAATATTTTGATTGATAGTAGTAAACATAGAGAGTTAGGGGGCTCTTGACTTGGTTTGGTTGGGCCATTAGATCCCTAACATCTACTAGGTAGAACCCCCCTTGAGCTGGAGGAGAGTTAGCCCGAAGTGAAAAGAGGTTGGTGAGGTGACAATGGGGCAATTGAATTACACATGGTATCAAACTTTAGCTTTAGGACTTTATCTTGAGAAGTGCGAGATTTTGCTATATCAATTCTCAAATTGTTTACAACACTATTGTTAAGAACTAATAAGAATTGATTTTGAGGGGTTTTTGGGTATAAGAAACAATACCATTTAAAAACTAGGGTTCTCACTCCTTGGCATTCCTTCACCTGGGCCTAGGGGCACACAAGAATAATTTCACACTAAACCATGCAAACTTAAAAGTAACTTAACAGATCCATAAAGTAATAATAATCATAATTCCTAATTTCCTATTGTACGATATAATGCAAATTATTCAAACATGAAGCAATGAAGACATGAAATGTCTGAATTTCAAGATTGATGAACCAATACAAGAAGTTAGAAACTACAACTTTGATTCAATACTATGTGTCCTAACTCCAGGAAGGAATCTAGTTTGTAGTACAGAACATGCATCGTGTATTATCAATTCTTAATTGACAACAACTAAAGATCATCTACCTCATCAATTCCTTCCCATTTTGTGTTTTTATGTTATATTCCTTATAAAAGTGTCAAATTTCTCTCAAAGTAAGCAACCACTGAATAAAATAAAAATTAGTTGAGATATGATTGAGAAATGGTCATTTATTTCTTGAAAGGATCTTCACAATTTCTTTGGTTGTTTTTCATCTCAAGAAACAAGAAATGACCCAAGAAACTATCGTGATGTAATATAAGAAACAACACGGTGCAATGGCCATTTTCAAAGCCAAATGATGTCCATTGAGGACATGGCCTTTATTTGGTTCCTATTTCATAGGATTTTCGAGTAGAAATGGAACTTTGTTGTATCATTTCCAGTAGTAAAAAGGGAAAACCTTCTTTTTCCATGGGAAATAATTTACCTTTCCTTTTTCAAGATAATATAAATCACAAAAAATATGAACTATACTGCACACATTCTTGGATAATGTGAAAGTGGAAAAGGAATACCCTACACAAGTGATGCACACATGTACACTTGAACACTAATAGATTTTTGTAGTTGAAATGCAATGCTTGTTTTCATTTAAATGTAGGGTTTTTAAAGCAAGGAGAAATAATGGCTACCAATTTAATAAGCGTTTATTTGGGAAAAATTTAAATCTTGTATTGGGTGATGAAGATAATAGAGGGTATTGAATCTTGATTCTTGACATTGTGTTTAAATTGAATAACTCAAATGATTATAAATATCAGTGGATGAGTTCTTTTTTCAAGTATGTCACTCAAAATTCTTATGTCAAAGCATTGTATGATGGCTAGCATTTGCTTATTTCCCTTTCTTCATTTCAATGTAAAAAGTATATTAATATATTGGAGCACGAATGATAAGTACAATTGTTTGCTTTGCAGTATATCCAGCCCCAAGATTATGAAAAGTTTTCTCAAGTGGAGCTATTGGTTATTAATGAATTAGTTGCAATTCCATTGCCTGTTGTAAAGGCTCTGCTCAGGCCATATTTAGTGTTTCTGTGCTATACTGTAAATAGTTAATAATTATAAATGAGCCAACCACAATCACAGATTTTGTAACCATTCGGTTTCCATGGATAGTGATGATGATATTAACCCTATATATCAGTGACCTATATCTATATGAGAATGATCTCAACATTGACCTTGATATGGTTGTATGGATGTGACCTTTGGTATGTCATCAGAAAATCCCCAAATTTGGAGAACTAAAGCTCATCACTTTCGATCTGGAGTACTACCCTTGTGCTAAAGTTGATGACTTTCGATCTCCCATTCTCTACCACTTTGCACTTCACCTTCAATATAGATCATACCAAGGGCAATTTGTTACTGTGTGTTGAGATGGATGAGTTTGTCGAAATAAAATCCATAGCTTAAACTTCATGAACCTAGTGGAGTCAAATTCATGCAAGCACAAACACATCTTATACATCCTCTTTGAAACTCATCCGAAAGAACATTGGAAGACATCTAGAGAGAACCCTATAGCCTAACACAATCTAATGGAATTGACCAAAAAAACCCAAATAGAGTCAACCCTACTATAGGAGGAAGGGCCTGCAGCAAGAACTTACCATTTTGCTAGAGTTGAGGGCGAATGTTGTTCTGCAAGAGCTGAGGGCAAATACTGTTCTGCAAGAGCTGAGGGAAAATGCTGAGGGCGAATGTTGTTCTGCAAGAGTTGAGGGTGAATGTTGTTCTGCAAGAGCTGACGGCGAATGTTGTTCTGCAAGAGCTGAGTGCGAATGCTGAGGGTGAATGTTGTTCTACAAGAGTTGAGGGAAAATGTTGTTCTACAAGAGCTGAGGGCGAATCCTGTTCTGTAAGAACTGAGGCCGAATGCTGTTCTGCAAGAGCTGAGGGAAAATGCGTGCGTGATATCAGACGTTAATGTAGTTTTTAATAAAATCATTTTTATGTAGCGCGCATTTGATTTTTGCATTTCAAATCATTTTTATATACATTTGATTTTTGCATTTCTAATACAAGTGACAAACAAATTTCTACAAGAGGTTGAAATTTTTACTAGAATAGCCATGAAAGACTAATTAAAATGGCTTAAAATGCAAGTGGATCTTCAAAATAAATGTAATTGAAGGTTCTCCCCACTAAATTTTTGCAAAAGTGCTTACATTATTTAAGTTACCTAGGATATTTTTTTGTATTACACAATCTAAATTAAATAATGAAATAGTTGGGTAGTCTTATTGTTTCAAATTAGGACACAATTTTCAAATGGTGATGAAGTTTCATGTGATGATTAACTGAAAATATTCTCCTTTCCTATCCTTGAAAAAATATACAAGGTTCCCTGCTGCCACATGAAACCCTAACTCATGTAGCAGCATAGGACCAGTCCTCCATTTTGCCCGTCATAAGGCATTTTGCACGTATTTGACAACTAGAATTTGTGGATTCCTGTTTTCTGTGACATGCTAGGAAGGATAGAAGACTTAATTTTGACGTTTGAAATTTTTTCAAAAACATTCTTACGCCCTTTAATTTCCACTTACCAATAATTTTTCAACACTAGTCCTCTTCGCAATTGCAAGGTTGTACTCAAAAAGTAAGGAAAGTTACTTTTTTGGCTCACTCAAAATTAAAAATTTAATAAAGGAATTACCACTTATCATTATTGATATTTTAAAATTAGAATCAATTTAGTTTTCCCCTTCCTATTACAAAAAGTTCACAAATCCTTTCTTTTACATAAAACACCAAAGAAAGAATAAAGCTCGTTGCCCTGCAAACTTCCAAGGTTGTGATTAGTGAAGCAATGAAAAAGTACGGCTATAGCACTAAAAAATTAGAATGCCAATATGCCCCGACATGAAGTAGTGTTAATATAACTGGTGGCTTGGCTTGATGGTCAAACAGTGAATTACACAAGCACAAAATAAAATCTTTAGGCGTCTATTTCCTTACAATCGCACTCTCAAGGCATTCAGACTTAGGCCGAGCTCAAGATTGGCTCCAAGGAAACTAGATTGGCTCATTAACCTGCCATATTTTAATTTCATAAGGTATGTTCAAAGTTTGAACTGCTAGGGTAATTTATTATTGTGAAATCATAGTTCTAAATTATCTCTTATTCTGTGAGCAATGTAATCTATTAATTGTAAGTAGATTCATTAAAAAAATTGAAACTGATTTTAGCATGAATGATGACAATTTATATATTAATTGGTTTTTAAGAGTATTTGTATTATGTAGGAGCACTGGAAAGAAAAATCAAGACTTCATTTTCTATTTTCCTTATTTTATTGGGATGAACTGGAGAAAATTGAATATGAATAGTGAGTTAATTGTAAGATCAATGGGCCAAGGCCATACATCAACATTGACCACAGTGGGGAAGTATAAAAGCATGGATATTCATGCAAGTATAGATATTAATGTAAGATCAAAGTTAAGTCTTAGCTTCACTAAAGAAATAGAAGGCAATGATCTAGCATCAACTGAAACTCACGTGAAAAAGTAGATGAAAAATGTACAATCATCCAATGGAGAGGTAATCTATAATTATCCAGTAAGACTCTTGGCTATGCCTTGAGACTAAACCAATGTTGAGTCCCGAATTTGCATCTTTTCCATACACTTTTCCATACCTTTTTCACTCACCTAAACCTCCCAAATTGTCAATATCATGTGCAAAAGGGTATCTAACATGGTTTTTAATTATATTTTTTTGTTTTCTATTTGATCTAGATTTTGTTCATTCAGCTGCGGAATCTTGCCACTTTCCGCAGCTGCTGCAACTTTCCGCAGCTATTTTGTGGAACTCTATGCTACAGGTGTCTACAAGGGAAACGAGCCACATGGGCAAGCTAGGAATGACGTGGACATGGTTCGTGTCCTATTGGTTCAAGCAAACTCGTCCAAAGAAGCCGCGGTCAAAGGCGTCCACATGGAAGTCAACCATGGAGTTTCATGTCGGCCGGACTCTGTTTCGTGGCACATAAAGATCCATACGGCCGTTTCTAAGCCTGCGGAGGTTAAATCGACATCTGTGCAGGGTTCTAGAGTCGAATTCAAGCATCCACCTTTCGTAGATCTACTTTCCAACACGGCCATACTCCTATATCCGTGGACGTAGTGGTCTACGTGCTCTCTGCCATCATGAACTTTAGGAGACAGTTACAGTTTGTTGTTATATATAGAGCGTTTGCATACGCACATAAAGTTAGTTGATAGTTGATGTTAGTGAATGTACTCTGTTATCTTTTAGTCTGTTCTGTAGTGATTACGCTGCACTTGTGCCGTAACACTACCATTCTGTAATGAACTGCTTTTTAATATGAGAAGACTCTGTTTTCAACTTAATTCGTGTTTGAGGATCGTTACCAAGGCTGTGTAGAGGGCCCCTGCTCAGCTAAGGTTTTGTGTATTAGTGTATATTTCTCATTTCATTTCTTTAAAATTCATTGTATCATAATCCATCCATATGTTCATACTTTGTAGTTGTTTCATTTATGTTTATACATTTCTATAATTTCCATTTCATTTCTGTCTTTCATGTTTTATGATTGTTAATCACTGATCAGTTTTCTTGATTGCAGGTTTTAGATAGACAGCCCGGGCATTTTTATAGCTTTTTGACTAATGACATGAATCTAACATTGTTCTGCTGCTAGTTTGCTTTTCATAGCTTTTGTTTAACTTCAGTCTTGCTTTGTACATTTCAGTTTTGCTTATCTGATTCAGTAGTTAAATTTAGATATATTAAGCTGCTCATAGCGTCTTCAGTTGCCTCCGAAAGCCACAGATGGACTGATGGTGAGGGACTGCATTATGAAATGTGTAGTTTAGTATTAGTTTCTTTTCTGCAAATTTAGATATATTAAGCTGCTCATAGCATCTTCAGTTGCCTCCGAAAGCCACAGCTGGACTGATGGTGAGGGATTGCATTATGAAATGTGTAGTTTAGTATTAGTTTCTTTTCTGCAAATTTATATATATTAAATCATGCATGACATCTTCAGTTGCCTCCGAAAGCCACAGCTGGACTGATGGTGAGGGATTGAATCATGAGTGTATGGTTTAGTATTAGTTTACTTTATGCAAATTAAATATCAGTTACTCAAATTGTTTATGATTACTTCCGAAAATCATAGCTGGACTAATGATGAAGGGTCAGAAGATAAATTGATGTAATCTGATTTAGATTTATTTTGTTGCAATTTTGAATTTCCTTAAGCATAGTTTCTTTTGTGTTTAGTTGGCAGCAAGAATAGTTTGGTTTTCATGTTCACTAGTTTACTGTTTTGATTCATTAGATTAGCAGCACCTTTTCATTTTAGCAGTACACTTTTACTTTCTTTCAAGTCTTGTCATTGTAATTTTCAATTTGCTTTTAAAGTTTCAAGTTGGTAAATCATTATAGGGGATATCACTTCCTTGAACAAATATAACCAAAATTGTTTTCATTTTAGAATTTCCATTTCACCTTAGAAAGACCAAAAACGACAAAAGTTAAGAAATAGGTTATCTTGCACATATAGTGCGCCGCACTTCATCGGCTTACGATTCCCGGATTGACAAATTAAATGCAGCAATTTAGGACACACTAAATTGACCAAACATTTTGGCGCCGTTGCCGGGGAAGTGTAACTAGGTAGCCAATTTCTTAAAAAAAAAACATAAAATCATAAAAGAAGGGAAACTTGATAACTTCTTGAAGTATGCTCTCCTCTTGCACCTAGTGTGATCTGGAGGATCAGAAAAGAGAGTTATTGGTTTAGTAATTTCTTAAGTATGCTCTCTTCTTGCACTTAGTGTGATCTGGAAGATCAGAAAGAGAATTATTAGCCCAACTTTTTTAAAAAAAATAAAAAATGACATGCATAGAGCAAGAGATTCTAGGGGAAGGTTTATAGCTAAAGCCAAGAGTTCGATTTTCATAACTCCATCTTCTTCAAGGCATAGACCAAATTCACCACCATCTACCCCTAGCCTTAAGATTCTTGGAAGTCAAGGAACAGCTGAATTAGAGGATTCTCCTATACCACCTTCTGAAACCTACTTAGAAAACAAAGAGACTTTCTCTCATCCTTCCTTGGTAGAAGAACTAGAGGACTATAAGGACTCTAAAGAAACTATCATGGCAGAGGAAGTAATAAATAGAGGTGGAGGTAGAAGAGGAGGAGATAATGGAGATAACAATGGTGAAGGAAATGATGGTAGAAATAGGGACAATTTGCTTGGATTTCCTATAGTTGATGAGGAAACTCATGCAACAATGAAAAATATCTCACCATCTGTTCTCCCTAACTTTTATGGATTGCGAAGTGAGGATCCTGAAACATTTCTGTTTGAGTTTGAAGTTGTGTGCCGAACTTATGACTATATGGAAGATTCTCAAAAACTCAAACTGTTTCCTTCAACATTGAAAAGATCTGCTTTGAAATGGTTCATGGGATTAGCCACTCAATCTATCGGGACTTGGAATGATATGAAACAAACATTTTTGGATAGATACTTGGACTATTGTATGCCCACCAATCACAAGGATGAGGTATTCAAAATGATGCAAAAAGAAGATGAAAATTTGGAAGACTTAAGTGAAAGATTTCAATACAACTTGAAAAGAGCAAAGATGAGCAACTTAGATAATGAAACCTTGAAAGCCCTCCTATTAAAAGCCATTAGAGATGAATGGATTGACATTTTAAACATGATGGGGAAAGGAGACATTTCTCAACTTCCATTTCGTGATATAACAGAACTATGTATCCATCTCTCAAGGGGAAAATCTAAAACAGTGGGCCTAAGGATTCTTCTCTCTTATTAGAATTTCTTTCGTCTGTGGATCGGTAGTAGAGCGAGAGATTGGTGAATATGCTTGATGAGTTCAAAACTGATATCTTAGGGAGCCTTAGTGAACAACTAGACACCCTTAAAATCCAAAACAAGCAGAAAGCAGAAACAGACGCTTTAGCCATCTTTTGTCCGAAATGTAGGAAGAAACATGCTTTAGGGAATGTCCCTTGGATGCAAAAGTTGTAGAAACATGTATGATTTTCTCAGAGAATCATGAGATCAAGGATTGTCCTTCAATTCCTGGACTCAAAGCTGTTTTTCAAGAAGACCCAAATTCAGTAGAATCTCTCTGTTTTGTTGCAAGAAGACCTTGGCAGGGACAACAAACTCAAGGGTTTAACAACCCTATGAATCTTCAAAACCCACCAAATTGGAATCCTTGGCAACAACCTTGGCTCCAACATCAAAATCCATATCAGCCATGGGTACAAGGGATGCAAAATCCTTATGGGAGATTTGCTCAATTTTATCAATATCCTCCATCTTTTCAAAATCAACAAGCTCCACAATTTTCAAGCCCAAATCCACAACTTTCATTGCCATTTCCACAAAAACAACCTTCTCAACAAAATACAAATCCTCAACTCATGCTCTCATACCAACAGAAGACAAATCAACTTCCAGCTCAGCCATTGCCAAATCCTAACAATAAGAATCCTCAAACTACTTATATGGTAGAAGGACAACAATTTCCTACCTATATGATTGTTCCTCTCAACGATGTACAGAAAAATTACCATGCAGAAGTATGTAGATCCAGGAAGTCCAATTGTCAAGACACATATAAATGGGATAGAAATTCCAAACACATTGATTTACTTAGGGGCTGCTATCAACATTATGAGTAGACAGACTATGGAACA
This sequence comes from Pinus albicaulis, assembly GCA_034641835.2. Taxonomy (NCBI): domain Eukaryota; kingdom Viridiplantae; phylum Streptophyta; class Pinopsida; order Pinales; family Pinaceae; genus Pinus; species Pinus albicaulis. The sequence goes on from JAXQQM020086199.1 coordinate 17,945, forward strand.
GTTAAAACTTCCTAACCTTCTTTTTACACCTACTTTATTGCAACTTGCAGATCGATCGGTTATTAAACCAGATGGTGTATTAGAAGATATTTCAGTCTCCTTAGATTCTTGGGAATATCCAGTAGATTTTATGATTTTGACTCCCAAAAGTAATCTAGGAGGACATCCACTTATCTTAGGAAGACCTTGGCTGGCCACAGCTGATGCTTTTATTAGTTGTAGATCTGGAGACATGTACATTTCAAATGGTAATTCGACAAAGAAATTCAATTTGTATCCTCCGGCAAGAGCAATCACAGAAATATGAGACAATGAATGGGTCGATGATGAGAACGCCATACAACCTGTCTTTACCATTTCTGAAATTAGTGAGGATAGTCAAATTCTGAACACATTAGAAAATTTTGAGATATCTTCAGAATATGACCCCACACAATTTCAGTTGGAATCCGACATAGAATATTTATCATCAAGACAAATGTCTCTTTACTCTATGGAAGAGTTTGGTAGTTCTACTATTGAGATTTTTCCAGGAAAAACATTGAATATCAACAAACATTTGGAAAAGTCACAACAAGAAGAACTAACCAAAATCTTGCAAAAACATTCTACTGCATTTGCATGGGAGTATACTGACATGAAAGGTATTGATTCTAAGACTTGCATCCATCATATCTATATTGAGGAAAACAGTAGACCAATCAGACAACCTCAAAGAAGGATGAATCCAAATCTTAGGGAGATAGTGAAAGAAGAGCTCCAAAAACTTCTCGATGTAAACTTCATTTATCCAATTTCAGATAGCCGATGGGTTTCTCCTTTGGTTATAGTACCTAAAAAGAATGGTAAATGGAGAGTATGCATTGATTACAGGGAATTGAACAAAGCAAATTTGAAGGATCACTTTCCTTTGCCTTTTATTGATCGGGTATTAGATACATTAGTAGGTAAAAAGTACTTTTCATTTTTGGATGGTTTTAGTGGCTATAATCAAATTCAGGTAGCACCTGAAGATCAAGATAAGACCACATTTACTTGTCCATGAGGAACTTTTGCCTACCGAGTGCTTCCTTTTGGGTTATGTAATGCACCAGCAACATTCCAAAGAGCAGTACTAGGAATTTTTTCTGATCTAATCCATGATTGTGTAGAGGTTTATATGGATGATTTTACAGTTTATGGTAATTCATTTGAAGAGGCATTAGAAAAATTGGAAAAAGTTCTCATAAGATGTAAAGAAACAAACCTTTCATTAAGCCATGAAAAATGCTTTATGATGTTTACTGAAGGGATTGTTTTAGGACATCATATTTCGGGAGATGGGATTAAGGTTGATAGATCAAAAGTAGAAGTCATCTCCAAGTTGCCTATTCCAAATTGTCAAAGAGATGTTAGAAGTTTTCTAGGATTTACTGGTTACTATAGAAGATTTATAGAAAACTTCACTAAAATGGCATCTCCACTCTTCAAGTTGCTTACAAAAGACTGTGAATTTAAATGGGATCCTGATTGTCAATCAGCTTTTGAAACTTTGAAAACAAGAATATCTGAAGCACCTATCTTGAGAGGACCAAATTGGAAACTCCCTTTCCATATTTCTACGGATGCTTCGGATACAGCTCTAGGAGCTGTGTTGGGTCAAAAAGATTTAGTTCCTTATGCCATTTATTATACCAGTAAAAATTTGACTCCCACAGAGTTGAACTATATTGTGACTGAAAAAGAGTTTTTAGCTATTGTTCATGCAATTAATAAGTTTAGACATTACATAACAGGCTATGAAACTTTTATTCATACTGACCATTCTGCAATTAGATATTTAATGAACAAACCTGTTACTAATGGCAGAGTGACAAGATGGCTTTTACCTTTGCAAGAATTCAATATTACTGTGTTGGATAGACCAGGAAAACAGAATACAGTAGCTGATTTCTTGTCTAGGATTCAGAATACTAAAGAAGATTCTCCTGTAGAAGATAAATTTCCTGATGAATACTTGTTTGCGGTAACTATTAAGACCCCTTGGTATGCAGATATTGCTAACTATTTGGTTACAGGGAAACTACCTTCACATTTATTTCCAAGAGAAAAACGAAAGATTATTCGGGAGAGTTCAAAATATTCATGGATTTCTAACGAATTGTTTAAAACAGGGCCAGATCTTGTGATCAGAAGATGTGTCAGGGAAGATGAAATGCCTGATATTCTTAAGGCATGTCATGATGAACCATGCGGCGGACACTTTGCGGACAAAAGGACGGCCTATAAAATCCTTTCCTTGGGATATTATTGGCCTTCTCTCTTCAAAGATACAAAACAATATGTCAAAAGGTGTGATAGCTGCCAAAGAGTAGGGAAACCTACCCTTTCAAATGAAATGCCATTGCAAACACAGGTACTCATTGAACCCTTTGAAAATGGGCTTTAGATTTCATTGGACCTATTAATCCACCATCTAAGCAAAAGAAGTATATATTGGTTTGCACTGATTATGTTACTAAATGGGTAGAAGCTAAAGCATTAGTATATGCTACTGAAAATTCAGTTGTTCATTTTCTTTATGAGGATATTTTTACTCGCTTTGGTGTTCCAAGAGAAATTGTGACAGATCAGGGGAGCCAATTCACATCCAATTTGGTGGAGAAGTTGATGGAAGAATACAAAATCAAGCACGGAAGATCTACTCCTTACCATCCACAAGCAAATGGTCAAGTGGAGTCCACAAACAAAGTTCTTGAAAGTATCATCACCAAAACTGTTCATCTACATAGAAGAGATTGGGCAGAAAGGCTTCCCGAAGCCTTGTGGGCCTACAGAACTACATGGAGGAATACAACAGGACATTCTCCCTATGAACTTGTTTATGGGAAAGAAGTCTTTCTCCCCATTGAGTTCCAAGTCAAGACCTTCAAGATAGCAGTTCAGTTGGGGATGGACTTATCAGAAGCCCAAAAGCATAGAATGGAGCAGTTGAATGAGCTAGATGAGATCAGATAAGAAGCAATTCTAAGAACTGATCTAGTTCAATATCAAAGAGCTAAATGGCATGAAAAATATATCAAAGAGAAGAATTTTCAAGAAGGAGATTGGGCATTGTTATTTGATTCCAAGTTTAAATATTTTCAAGGAAAATTTCAGACTCATTGGCTTGGGCCATATGAGATTGACAAGATCTTTAGCAATGGAGCTGTAAGAATCAAGACCATTGATGAGTTTCAAACTCCTCTTATTGTGAATGACCATAGATTGAAAGTTTATCATAAGCCACTCTCAAAAGAGGATTTTGTCAAGATGTTTCAAGAAAGTTCTGCAATCAGGCTGGTACAGAAGAATTCTTCTTCTCCACCAGCCTAGCTTTTGTTTTTCAACTTAAAAAAAAAAAAAAAATAAAATAAAAAAAATCGTATAAGCCTGAAAACCAATCATTGATTGGCAGTCTTATGCAGAAAATATAGGGTGAAAATCAGGGACACCTGACACTATCTATTTTCCAAAAAAAATAAAAAAATCTCTCTTTCATTTCATTTCATTTCACCACCCACTCCATTTCATTCCACTTCATTTCATTTCATTTCATTTCATTTCACTTCATTCCACTTCATTTCATCCATTCCATCAATAAAAATCTTTTTTATGACCATTTCCATCTGGTCATTTGTCATTTGATCATTTCTATTCAGCCAAGTAATAGCTGTGTCAGTTTCCGCAGCTGACATCTGTTTCCGCAGCTGACTCCAGTTTCCGCAGCCAGAAGCAGATTCCGCAGCTACTACTCTGTTTTCAAAGAGAATGTACAGTCAGTTGTTATTTCTATAATTATGAAATAAAATGCGGGAGAGAGGATCAATGGAACATTCAAGACACTAATGAAGATCAATCAGTTGAAGACCAAGGGCAAAAGCAAGGATTCCAAAGGTATGAATAAAGTTTATTTCAAATAGTATTGAAAAACACATTTTTATATAGTTTTAAACTATGAGCTCTACCCATAACGCGCAATGATTATATTGACAGTCCCGTAACCTTCCACGATCTCCATTTTATCCTCTTGCATTTATTCACAAACGGTTTCATCATTGAAATTCCGATTCTCACTCATGTTCCAATATCCCACCGTAGATAATGAGACGTATTTGAGTTGACAAAGGACTCTTACAAGCCGCATAACTTCATAATCATTGATTGAAACGTGTTCATATTTATTACACAGCCACCAAAATTCAAAACGCGGCAGAATGCATTATACTTTGTTAACCTCTTTGTCGTGTCTCTGTCGTGTTTACAAAACCCCACTCTACTCATTCTCACTCCCTGTTTCACTCCATTTTGTTCCTTTTGCTCATTCTCACTCCCGTATATCTACCCACAGTCTTACTCCATTCCGTTTATGGTGCTCATTTCCATTTTATGATAACATCCCCACAGTATTGTGCTCAATCCTGTGTATTCCATCATTCCATTTCCACTTAAACCCTCACAGAGGCAAACTTGTGAAGCACAGAGAAGTGAAATGGGAAAATTATTAAGGGCAGAGCCGGAAGGACCGAAGTTTATAGAGGGATATCCGCAAGCAAAAGAGATGTCGAGGAAAGCTAAATGGCTGCGTTTTATTCAGAAATTCAGGGGTTACCACAGAGAAGTTACAAAAGCGTTTGCAAGATCATTTGATGGCTCGGAAGCAGAAGTTGGAGACCTCAAGTTTTTGGTCAATGAAGCATCAATAGCAACAGCCACAGAGCTTCTTCAGGAGGGAGAACGTTGGTTCAAAAATAAAAGTATCAGTGATGAGGCATGGAGAGAAATCCTACGAAATCAAGGTATGGATATCACTGTTTTCAAAAGAGGAATCCCTGTGCATGCAATAAAAGAAGAATGGGCCACTTTACTACTAATTGTTCAGAAATTTATTACATGTGAAGGCCGTTTTGGGTCTATGTACATGTACCATACCAGGCTATTGATGAATTTTCTTGAAAACAAAACTCTCAATCTTCCTTATTTTCTATTCAATAGCTTAAAGAAAATGGTTGTGACTGTTCAAAAACACTTAGGAGATGTAGAGCCTCATCTTTATCACCACGGCCTTATAAAAATTCTGATTGAAAAGGAGCTAAAGGAAAGAAAAGATACATGGGAACAATTCCTAGTTAGAAACTTCTTTGAAGAACCTCAGGAAATTCCTGAAGGTAGTTCAATTAGAAGGAGTAGAAGAAAAAGAATGAATGTTGAAACCCAAACTACTCCTACACAGGAAATTCCCGCAGCTAGCACAGAAAAAAGAAGTAGAAGGAAAAGAACAATATATGAAATCCAAAATAATTCTACTACTACTATGAAAAAAACTGATAGGGAAGAGAGATTGGTAAAAAGGAAGAAGAAGGAAATCAAAGCTAAGAAGCCAATAATATCAAAAGGGAAAGAAATTATTGAGGCTGTCCATAAAACTCCTTCTTCTGAAGAAGAAGATCACCAAATACTATCTGAAAGATTAGCTTATCTTCAAAAACAGTCATCTATATCCAAGAAGGCAGAGACAGGAAAACAAGAACAAAAGGGTAGTGTACCACAGCATGTGAGGAGAAGCAGCAGGCTTAAGGGGAAATTGAGAAAAACACAAATTAAGGGTCCTCATTTCATTGATTTGGGTGAGGAGACATCTGAACAGTCCCCAACTGACCATAGTCCATCTCAGTCAGTTAGTGAACCTGGTTCCTTTCATTCCCAATCAGACGATGAGCATACTCCATCTTATTCTCAGCAAAATATTGATGTAAGCCCTCCTCGGCCAGATTTTGAACATAATTCTCCTTTACAGCATTTTGGGGACAGCCCAATGAAAATGACACCGGAAGTAGACCCCAAGCAGCAGGAGGTATATGACTATATAGAATCCTTGGAAAAGGCGACCACAGGTCCAAGTACCTCTTCCATTCAGCCTCATACATTGCAGGATGATTTAGTTCAGTCATTAAAACAGGAAATTTTTGAGCTGGAGCTTTTAAATCGGCATATCAAAAATGAAAATGAAACACTGAAAGAACAAGGAAAACTGGACAAGATCATCCATGATAATACTATGTTACATTTGGGAATTTGGCAAAAGAAGAATAAGAAATTAAAAAGGAAATGCCAGAAATTGAGCAGAGCAATTGTGAATATCAAATTTAGGTGCTTAATGAAGAAACCCAGAATGATGGCAGTACCAAAGAAGAAGAGAAGGGGGTTGGATGTGCTGGCTGAAGTATCAAGGCACATGAACTGAACAAAGAGTATCAAAATTTTGGTTGCATGAGGACATGGAACACCTTCACAGTGGGGGTATGTTGAGTCCCGAATTTGCATCTTTTCCATACACTTTTCCATACCTTTTTCACTCACCTAAACCTCCCAAATTGTCAATATCATGTGCAAGAGGGTATCTAACATGGTTTTTAATTATATTTTTGTGTTTTCTATTTGATCTAGATTTTGTTCATTCAGCTGCGGAATCTTGCCACTTTTCGCAGCTGCTGCAACTTTCCGCAGCTATTTTGTGGAACTATATACTACAGGTGTCTACAAGGGAAACGAGCCACATGGGCAGGCTAGGAATGACGTGGACATGGTTCGTGTCCTATTGGTTCAAGCAAACTCGTCCAAAGAAGCCGCGGTCAAAGGCATCCACGTGGAGGTCAACTATGGAGTTTCATGTCGGCCGGACTCTGTTTCGTGGCACATAAACATCCATACGGCCGTTTCTAAGCTTGCGGAGGTTAAATCGACATCTGTGCAGAGCTCTGGAGTTTAATTCAAGCATCCACCTTCCGTAGATTCACTTTCCAACACGGCCATACTCCTATATCCGTGGACGTAGTGGTCTACGTGCTCTCTGTCATCATGAACTTTAGGAGACAGTTACAGTTTGTTGTTATATATAGAGCGTTTGCATACGCACATAAAGTTAGTTGTTAGGTTGTGAGTTGTTAGTTGATAGTTGATGTTCGTGAATAAACTCTGTTATCTGTTAGTTTGCTTTGTAGTGATTACGCTGCCCTTGAGCCGTAACACTACCACTCTGTAATGAACTGCTTGTTAATATGAGAAGACTCTGTTTTTCAACTTAATTCGTGTTTGAGGATCGTTACCAAGGCTGTGTAGAGGGCCCCTGCTCAGCTAAGGTTTTGTGTATTAGTGTATATTTCTCATTTCATTTCTTTAAAAGTCATTGTATTATAATCCATCCATATGTTCATACTTTGTAGTTGTTTCATTTCTGTTTATACATTTCCATAATTTCCATTTCATTTCTGTCTTTCATGTTTTATGATTGTTAATCACTGATCAGTTTTCTTGATTGCAGGTTTTAGATAGACAGCCCGGGCATTTTTATAGCATTTTGACTAATGACATGAAACTAACATTGTTCTGTTGCTAGTTTGCTTTTCATAGCTTTTGTTTAACTTCAGTCTTGCTTTGTACATTTCAGTTTTGCTTATCTGATTCAGTAGTTAAATTTAGATATATTAAGTTGCTCATAGCATCTTCAGTTGCCTCCGAAAGCCACAGCTGGACTGATGGTGAGGGACTGCATTATGAAATGTGTAGTTTAGTATTAGTTTCTTTTCTGCAAATTTAGATATATTAAGCTGCTCATAGCGTCTTCAGTTGCCTCCGAAAGCCACAGCTGGACTGATGGTGAGGGACTGCATTATGAAATGTGTCGTTTAGTATTAGTTTCTTTTCTGCAAATTTAGATATATTAAATCATGTATGACATCTTCAGTTGCCTCCGAAAGCCACAGCTGGACTGATGGCGAGGGATTGAATCATGAGTGTATGTTTTAGTATTAGTTTACTTTCTGCAAATTAAATATCAGTTACACAAGTTGTTTATGATTACTTCCGAAAATCATAGCTGGTCTAATGATGAAGGGTCAGAAAATGAATTGATGTAATCTGATTTAGATTTATTTTGTTGCAATTTTGAATTTCCTTAACCATAGTTTCTTTTGTGTTTAGTTGGCAGCAAGAATAGTTTGGTTTTCATGTTCACTAGTTTACTGTTTTGATTCATTAGATTAGCAGCACCTTTTCATTTCAGCAGTACACTTTTACTTTCTTTCAAGTCTTGTCATTGTAATTTTCAATTTGATTTTAAAGTTTCAAGTTGGTAAATCATCATAGGGGATATCACTTCCTTGAAAAAATATAACCAAACTTGTTTTCACTTTAGAATTTCCATTTCACCTTAGAAAGACCAAAAACGACAAAAGTTAAGAAATAGGTTATCTTGCACATATAGTGCGCCGCACTTCATCAGCTTACGATTTCCGGATTGACAAATTAAATGCAGCAATTTAGGACACACTAAATTGACCAAACAACCAATTCTCAATATTTTTGAATAATCATCCATTGGAATTTAGTAGGAAAACCATAGTAAATCATTGTCTAATGGCCATGCAAAAATATATAAAAAATAATATTTGTTGGTTGTTTTTCAATAGGTGGACCATGATGGGACCACTGAGAAGGTGGGGGTGTTTTTTTAATCATGGAAGTGAGGTTTAGTAGATTGATAGTCAAGTTACCTTTCCCTCTAAATTTTCTTGATCAAGTTATTCATTCATTGAACTTTGATTCATTCCCACTGTTTTGATACACAATCCAATCCAGTTGAGTCTTGAGTCTTCATTGAGAATGGCATTCATAGGTTGTCAAGAAAGAGGTTATCATGCACATGCACTCTTCTTTTCTTGGTATATTTGTAACTATGTTCAGCCCGAGTTCTATATTTTTAAATTATCATAATATTTCATGATTATTAGGCTTTTATTTTTTCTTTTAAGAATTTTAATTTAATTATTATTAATCATTAAATTAAAAATATATACACACACACACACACACACACACACACACACACATATATATATATATATATATATATATATATATATAGTTATTATAGTTATTAAACTTTCAATAGAATTATTAAACTTTCAATGGTACATCAACTTTCATACATGAGAAAATAGACACTGACAAATGGTACATCATGGCCTGATTAATTTCGCTCAGCAATTTCAAATGGTATAACATTTAGTCAACAGTAATCATTAATTTCTGCACACAGAGACTAATTTCTCTGGAAGCCTGAGATTTCTTTGGCTTGTTATTCTTATAACTACATAGACATAATTAATAGAGAGATTGAGGACAAAAAAAAAATCTAGCGCTTAGTCTCCACTACTCAACATGATTTTGTGAGAAATAATACATAGATTGATTTCTCTGAGTGCCTTTGCGTTCTTTGGCTCATTATTTTAATCACAACAACAATAAAAAATGCACTGAGGATCTGTTCTTAGTCCGATTATGCAATTTTTATAAGACAGATTATGCAATATTAATAATAAATATAAATTTATTGCAATTTAGGGAAAGCTCGTTCATGTTTTTTTCTTTATATTGGAAGGTTACTTTCTTTTTAAAGTAATTTTTAGTAGATCATAGCATATATTGAGGAAATATTAGTTTGACAAGAATCAGTTATTTCTCTTGAAACTTTAGGTATTAAAAGTCCATGACACAGATATATCACACTCCGAAATCCAAAGAAAATGGAAGAGCGTTCAATTTTTTTAATCAAACTTTTATTGGTGAAGGGTTAATTTATTACGAGAACATCATTAATGAAGTGCAAAATTTTAAACGTAATGTTTATTGACTAGAAAAATAATGACCAAAACGTCAAAAAAAATTGTGTGACGGGTAAAGAGAAATCCAAATTCCAACCCTGCCTGCCACTTGTTGGTGAGTGGAGGTTATTCACTTTTCATTTACAGCTTACCAGGTTAGTCATGTTACCAATATTTTCACATGGCTCACTTTTAGGTGACTACTTATTGTACTTCTTCTTTATAAAGAAAAATTGGTAGATAATTGTATTATTTGAAATCTATAACAAATCCATGCAACAAAATTACAACAAATAGAAAATTATGCAAAAAACTCACCAGGGCACTAATGTGTGGATACCCTATCATTTCTTAGATCCTCATAACTTACCAACACCTACTATATTGGTATACACATAATATGGCATTTACCCGAAGTATTTCATATGTATCTAGAAGTAAATAAGTTGTATGACAATTGTTATGGCAGATATAAGATGTGTATTATAGTTTATATTTCAATTTTTCTTAAGTAGCATGCATGTGCGGTTCATATAGTGACTACAATTACCAAATATATTTCAGTGACGACATGAAGATGATATCTAATTAGGTCCTAATTACTTAAAGCATCATTAATTAGCTTTCCAAATGAATAAAATATGTTAACAAATTAGTAAAAACTAGGAAAACAAATCATGCTTTAAAAAAATATGGCACAATGAGTCACACTCTGAGATTTATTTAATTACTCATCAAGCGTCGCTACAACATATATATGATCACCATTACCATAGAAATGGGACATGTGACCATCATTTTGGTTTTTCCAATGACATTCCACATCATGAGCATTGTTTAGGGTTGATTGTGTTGATTTTTTTTAAACAAATCATTTATACATTTTATGGAAATTATAGACACAATTTATAATCACATTACAATATCATGATGTATGGATATTCCTTATCATTTCTTAGATACTCACAACTTACCAACACCTAATAGATTTATATACACATCATGTGGAATTTACCCCTAGAATGCCACATGTATCCTAAAACAAATTAGTTGTATGGCAATTTTTATGGTGCATATATGATGTGTATTACAGTTTATCTTATAATTTTGTTGAAGTAGCATACAACAATTTACACAGTGATATGAGAACCACTCTCTAGAGTATACATCGATTTTGTACACATGGCTTTTCAGTTGCTTTTTAATATATATCATTGGTGATGGTCACATGATTATATAATGAACCATTAAGTTGAACTATGAAATTATTCATCACAACACACACACACACACACATATTGATGAGTTAATAATTTTTCTCATATAATTTTTTAATATATTTTGAAAAAAAAATTATATATAATTATTTCTAAGAAGAACAAGAGAGAATTCCTTAACATATCTTCGTAAAACATATAATAGCAAGAAAATTAATCTATTGAAATTTCATTTCCAAACATATTCATGGAGTAAAATGAAGATTAAAAGGAGATATTCATGGATTTACCTATAAAATCACCTCATAATTAAGAATGTAAATGTACAATATTGATGATACATAGGTTAGGATAAAATTAATCTATTGAAATTTCATTTCCAAACATATTCATGGAGTAAAATGAGGATTAAAAAGAGATATTTATGAATTTACTTATAACATCACCTCATAAAAGTGTAAAAGTACAATATTGATAAAATT
>JAXQQM020065626.1:0-64798 GCA_034641835.2 Pinus albicaulis
TGGAGGAGACCGCTCGAAGAAGGCCGCCGACCAGGCGCAGCTAGGGCAGCTGCAGAGCTATTTATTATGCGCAGCGAACGTGAAAACCCAACCCAAACTTGTTTCTGACCGTAAAAAGCCTTTGTGTGAATTTCTTTCGCAATTAAGCAACTCGACAATCTCATCAGTCTCATAAGTTAATTGGGTGTTTTGAATATTATTTTTGAGAAATTCTTAATTTGATTTCCTTTGGTCATTACTTCGAGGTTTTTCTCAGTCTCTTAACAATTTTGCATCTTTTTTCTTTTGTTTTTGCAAAAAAATTTCCCCCTCATTCGCTAAATTGTGTCTAAATGTTAATCGCCTTTGAGTGTTTTTATTTTTTGACCTTTGGAACTCTCACCCAATTTTCTTTACTTACACTTGATTGGTTCTTTAGATTACATTAGAATCATCTTGTGTTTGAGAATTCTCTTGCATAGATTACATTTGCATTATTAGAATTCTCATTTTCAGAATATGAATGAAAAATGTGCATAGATTACATTTGCATACTTTTCAAGTGAATTGTGCATAAATTACCACTGCATAGTTTACATTCTGAAAAATCAATCGTAGATTTAGATCAGTTTCTTTGATTTGAATTTACATGTTTTTATGCTTGTTTTAAAAACATAAAAATAAAAAATTTGGAATTGATTAGCATTAGTTTTTCTTGATGAAATTAGTGCATTAGAGAATTTGTTATATTTTCTCTTATTGATCAATTTTTGCATTGTTGGAAGTGAATGGAAACTCTCTCCTTACTTTAGTTAGGATTCATCGAATTGAAAATATTACATTATCATATTTGAATGCATTCAGTTTTGGGTCGGGTCATAACACCATTGGTTTCATATCCATTTACCCATTGAGTAATAACAGCCTAAATAACACAATGCTTAATAAAATTCATCTAGTAATTTTAACATTTTTAGGGCTCTTTCCACCAATATAGCTCAGGATTAGTGCTTTGGAATAGGTTGTAGTTAACTTTCCAAATCAAATAAAAAAACTGTAGCATCTTGCGGTAGGAAAAATTCCAATTGTTGCATGTATGCTCTAGGAAGCTCCTCCTAAAGGAGTCAAGCATGAGATCATATCTGAACCAGTGAGGTAATCATACCTATCTCACTAGGAACAATAGCAGATGTGCACGTATTAAAAATGGTAAACCTTAGATAGACCATTATCGAGGAGCCTGGGGTCACTTGTCGATAAACCTTGGATTATGTCAAGGAGCCTTCAAGGGGATTGAGCTAGTTACTCTTCCCTTGCGTGTATGTCGGATCATAGAATGTTCCCCCAGGTATATTTGTTCCCATTGGTTACCTTAGTGGCTATATACTTTAGGATTCTTTCCCAAGGTGACGGTGGAGGGAAGGTCCCACTATACCTGGAGCAGACGTCGACTAGACTCACTTGGACTCTCCGAAGGCTTCTCTTCACTCGAGATGGTATAGTGGAGAAAATTGCATGGGTCTGTTTCATTAAGCAGGTTGTCAGGGTAATCGTTCCAACTACCATTTCTGCATTAAAATTCTAAGATGCTGGATTTCATCACCAACTAGTGTTTTTAGTGTGGGAATCTACTTTTTGTGCATGGTTTGACTCCTAGATTTGATAGCGTGTGCTCATTTTTTTGTTTAATTTTTAGAGACCATAGGTGTGAATTGTGAATTTTAATTGTTAGGTGTGAATTGTGAATTGTTAAATTTTATTTTTTAATTGTTAATAAAATTCACTGAAGTTTAATCTAATGGAAATTGTTCCAGAATTTACCAACCAAGTAACCCCTCTTAATGAGAATCCTATTACTTTTCCTTACTTTGGAAATGTTGGTCCTCCTTATATAGCTACATTTTCATTACCTGGATTTATAATAGGTTTACTGATATGGTTATTTTCAACTTCGTTGGCCCCGAAAACTCCAATTATTCCACCTCAACCAGATGCTTGACCTCAACAGAGTTCACCATATCAACATCACCAACCTCATGTTGACCCTTTACCTTCTTTTCCCGATATGTCTTCCTCCCTTTCTTCCTCTTCGCTTGGTAAAAGCCTTGACGATAGTAACCAGGTGGCTAAGAAGAAGAAGAAAAGGAAGAATAAGAAGAATCAAAATAAGAAAGAAGTCCACAAACCAACCATGGCTGTAAGTGTTAGTAGTGTTGAGGAAACCTCCAACGTGCATCGTAAACCCAAATACCCTTGTAGGCTTTGTAAGGGTGACCAATTCCTTATTAATTGTCCTAGTATTCCAAAGGTCTTGGAAGTATGGTAAGAAAAATCTCATCAACTTTCCTTTGATCCATCAACCAGTGAGTACGAAAGTTCTAAAAAGGTGAAGTTATGTTTCCTTGTAGGTTATACAAAGGAGTCATCAAACTCACATTTTGTAGAACAGATTTTAACCTCGAATGTAAACGAATCTACACACGAATCTTATAACAGAAAATAAACAATAGCGAGATCATAAAACATAAAACAGATAAACACAGAGATTTTCCCCTGGATCCCAAATTGGGACGACCAGCTTGATTTTTCATTATATTCCTTTTAGTGTTACAACACATATATATACATGCCGAAGCATACACAAACCCCAATCCATTAACCCTGGATTAGAACATAACCGTAGTTCCCTTGACCGGATCTACAAAATACCAGGGGCCAAAAACCATTGTACCCCAAAACCATGTGCAAAATCATGCACAAAACATGGGTGGGTCCGCCTATGAGTGGGTCCGCACACCAAACAAATTTTCGCCAGGGCGCTGCCCTAGACTCCAACAGTGGGGGCTACCTCCCCCCGTGTGACCCCCCTGTTGCGCCCGGCGCAACGTACAGCGCGTGGGGCTAGTCATGGAAATAATATAACACATACCCAGCATTCTCCCACTTGTTGTTTTCTTTCCACAGGGGGCCACAGGAGAGCTTAGTCATTGGGCCAATTCTTCAACACCCATTGTTTCTCTACACCAAGAGAACTTCTGAGTGCTCACAGACTTCTTCAATGCATCTGCAACATTCTTAAAAGTGTCCACCTTTACCAGCAACACCCTTTTAGCCTCAACCATATCTCTAACAAAGTGATATTGAACATCAATGTGCTTTGTCTTTGAATGATAAGCAGGGTTCTTAGCCAAGAAAATTGTACTTTGGCTATCACAGTCTATCCTTATAGCTTTTTGTACCAACCCCATACTTGAACACAATCTCTGCAACCAAACTGCTTCCTTGCTTGCATGAGTGGCTGCTATGTATTCTGCCTCTGTAGTTGAAAGAGCCACTACAGACTGTCTTTTACTCATCCAACTAACTGCTCCTCCAAATAGGCTAAACACATACCCACTTGTAGATCTTCTTTGGTCCAGATCTCCAGCCCAGTCTGCATCAACAAAACCACGAATGTCTAACATTCTTTCCAATCCTGGTCTTCCCTGGTAGCACAAGCCATAATCACTAGTGCCACGTAAATATCTGAAAACCCGCTTCACTGCTGTCCAATGCTCCTTCCCTGGGTTTGACATAAACCTGCTCAATACTCCCACTGCATGTGCAATGTCCGGTCTAGTACAGACCATTGCATACATCAGGCTACCCACTGCACTTGCATATGGAACACGGGACATATACTCCTCTTCTTCTTGTGTCTTGGGACACTGTTCAGCAGACAACTTTACACCTACAGGAATAGGAACATTCACTAGTTTACTATCCTGCATATTGAACCTCTGCAATATAGTCTCGACATACTTCCTCTGGTTTAACCAGAGCTTCCTCTTTGCCCGATCTCTCTTAATTTCCATGCCCAAAATATAGTTTTCAGCACCCAGATCCTTCATGTCGAATTTGGAGAACAGTTGGGTCTTCAAATCTTGGATAATTTCTTTGTCATTTCCAATAAACAACATATCATCCACATACAAGACCAAATAAATAACACGGTCACCAATTAATTTAAAATAAACACAGTGATCCTCCTTGCTTCTGGTGTAGCCAAGTCCCCGTATATAGGTATCAAATTTCTGATACCACATCCTTGGTGACTGTTTTAACCCATACAGAGACTTCTTCAACCTGCATACTAGTTCTTTCTTACCCTTCACCATAAAGCCTTCAGGTTGCTTCATGTAGATCTCCTCTTCTAGATCCCCATGAAGAAATTTTGTCTTCACATCCATCTTTTCTATCTCAAAATCAAATGCAGCAGCAACAGATAAAAGTAATCTAATAGAAGTAACTTTGGCAACAGGAGAAAAAATATCACCAAAATCAATTCCCGGCACCTGGGAATAACCTTTCGCTACCAACCGAGCTTTGTATTTCTCCACCTTGCCTTATACATTCATCTTCTTCTTAAACACCCATTTGCTCCCAATGGGCTTCCTTCCAGCCGGCAACTCCACCAGATCCCATGCATCGTTTTTGTGCAAGGATGCCATTTCATCAACCATGGCCTCCTTTTAGAGTTTTCCATCCTCTGAATCTACTGCCTCCCTGACAGTTCTGGGTTCATCATCAGTTATAGTTAAGGCAAAACCTGAACAGAAAGCAGATGGACTATACCTTTCTGGTTGCCTTCTTTCCCGAACCGATCTTCTCAAAGCTGGAGTTTGTGGCTCTTCATCTTCTGAGTCTTCTTCTGTTGTAGAGTCTGATTCATCCTCCTTTAGCTCAAACTCTATCTTCTCAGGTTCCTTTGGTAGGATTTCATGTGTAACAACATCTTTCACCTCTCTAAACACCACATCTCGGCTGTACACAACCTTCCTTGTTTCCGGGTTCCAAAGCTTGTAACCTTTTAAACCATCCTTATACCCAATAAAGATGCACCTTTCAGATTTATTATCCAACTTGGTCCTTTTCTCCTTTTGAACATGTACATATGCATCACATCCAAATACCCTTAGATGTGAAAGAGAGGGTTTCTTACCAGTCCATACCTCATGTGGAGTCTTATCCTCCAACGCCGATGAAGGTGATCTGTTAACTAAGTAACATGCAGTCTCCACTGCCTCTGCCCAGAATTCTTGTCCTAACCCGGTACCACTGAGCATGCTTCTTGCCTTTTCCATCAGTGTTCTATTCATTCTTTCTGCAACTCCATTTTGCCGAGGTGTGTATGGAGTAGTCTTCTGCCGTGCTATACCACACTTCTTACAGAACTCTTCAAATTCCTTCTTGCAGAACTCCCCACCATTATCTGTCCTCAACGCCTTTATCTTCTTCTCTGTCTGGTTTTCCACCAGAGCCTTAAATTCTTTAAATATGTCAAAGACTTCAGATTTCTTCCTCAAGAAATATATCCATGTATTCCTTGAGAAGTCATCTATGAATGAAACATAGTACACAGACTTTCCCAGTGATGGAACTGACACAGGCCCAAACACATCACCGTGCACAATTTCTAATATCTTGTTTGCCCTCTTAGCACCAGAAGGAAAACTCACCCGATTCTGCTTCCCATATACACAATGTTCACAGAAATCGAAATCCAGAGAACAATTAGACATACCTTCTACCATACCATCTCTATGCAGTATCCGAAGGCCCTTTTCTCCAATATGTCCAAGCCTTTGATGCCATAGCATGGTCTTTTCTCCAGAGACAGCTAGGCTTTCCGTCCCACTTTCAGGAACCACAGAACTGTTACACCCATCAATAACAGTGCTACCTTGTAGCTTGTACAGAGTTCCAGTCCTAACTCCCCGCATTAATACCAGTGCTCCCCGAACCATCTTGCAGGCATCTTTCTCGAACACTGTTTTTACACCTGCATCATCCATCTTGCTTACAGAAATCAGATTTCTGGCCAATGCAGGAATATGCAGAACACCAGGAAGTGTTCTAATCCTTCCACCTTGCAGCTTCAGCTTGACTTTTCCACGTCTGATGATTCTGGCCTTCCTATCATCCCCTAGGAAGACATCACCACCATCATATTTCTCATACTCGCAGAACCACTCCCTATGGGGAGTGAAGTGAAAGGATGCACCTGAGTCAATCAACCATGACTCATGATCTACGTGTGTATTTGAAGAAGAAGCCAAATACACATCCCCACCTTCATCCGAGGTGGTTTTTGCCTCTGCAGAAGGAGCATCATCAGATCCCTTTCCTTTCTTAGGAGCTTTAGATCTGCAATCCTTTTTGTAGTTCCCTTCCTTTCCGCATTTCCAGCACATCTTTAGAAACATTCTAGGAGATTTAGATCTCCCTCTAGATTTAGATCTCCCACTCGAAACCTTATTCTTGTTTATGTTTTGGGACCTTCCTCGTATAGATAAGGCATCTCCATTCTGACCCTCCATATTTCTCCGTCTCATTTCCTCCGACAGCAAGGCTGAGACAATGTCATCAAAATTCAAGGTAGCTGTATTGCTACCTATTGCAATAACCAGACTGTCCCACGAGTCTGGTAGAGAGCACAACAAACTGATGCACTTATCTTCATCTGAGATTTTAATATCAACAGACGACAGCTGACTTACCACAGTATTGAAGGCGTTCAGATGCTCTGTCACCGAGTCTCCATCCTTCATCCTCAGGTTATACAGCTTTTTCCGCAGGAACAACTTATTCACTAGAGACTTAGATTGGTACAAAGTCCCAAGTTTTTCCCACAAATTCTTCGCCGTAGCTTCCCCAGATACATTCAACAATACTGAATCTGAGACACACAACCGTATTGTGCTCTTAGCCTTCCAATCCAGCTTCTTCCAGTCTTCATCTGACATTCCCGTTGGCTTAGTACCCGGATCTTACCTAACCTCACCCATCTTTATCCACCAGCAGATCCTCCATCTTGAGCTTCCACAACTCAAAACTCAGACCATTAAATTTCTCGATCTCTATCTTTCCGTCGCTCGCCATCTTCTTTCACCGCAAGAATCGATCCCGCAGATCCCCCACTGAACAGGGTCTACCTCAGGCCCGAACTAAAAAACCCTCGGCAGCAAAGGCGTCCCCTTTAAGCCGAAACAACTCCGATACCAAATGTAGGTTTTAACTCTGAGCAGAAATTATCTACACACGAATCTTATAACAGAAGATAAACAATAGCGAGAGCATAAAACATAAAATAGATAAACACAGATATTTTCCCCTGGATCCCAAATCGGGACGACCAGCTTGATTTTTCATTATATTCCTTTTAGTGTTACAACACATATATATACATGCCGAAGCATACATAAACCCCAGTCCATTAACCCTGTTTTAGAACATAACCATAGTTCCCCTGACCGGATCTACAAAATACCAGGGGCTGAAAACCATCATGCCCCAAAACCATGTGCAAACCCATGTACAAAACCATGGGCGGGTCCGCCTATGAGTGGGTCCATACACCAAACAAATCTTCGTTTGGTGTGCCGCCTTGATCCCAACAACAAATGCCTCCCCTCGTGACTTCGTCGTGCCTGGCCGTAACGTACAAATGGGCTGGCGGAAGGCCTCGAAAAGAATATAACACATACCCAAAAATTTTCCCTCACATGGATGAAGCCTCAAAATTGTTGGAAAACCTTATTATTCCACAGCAAAAACTTCCAACCAATTACCGTCAACTTTCTCCTAACCTACCGTCAACTGGCGGAGTGATTAATCTAATTCCAAGTACAGTCAATCCCACTCCTCCATTGGAGAGTGAAACTGATATCACTCAGGTTGATGATCCATTAGTTGATCAAGTGGTTGACTCAATTTCACATTCGTTCGATCCCTTTCTCCCTGTAGAGAGTGAACTTCATACCGCTCAAGTTCTTCTTGTTACATCAGATTCTTCTATGCCAGGGGGCATTTCACCTGTTTCTACAGAACTCCCTCCAAGTATAGAGGTATTTTCCTTAGATTGGAATAGACTGACAGAAACTCGTATTCCTTCCTCCATCCCTTTTCAAATCATTGTGAAGGATTTTGGTAATAATGTACACCACACACATGTAGATGAAGGTGCTTCTGTTAGTATTTTATCCTCAACTGCTTGGCAAGCTTTGGGTTCTCCTCAACCTGTGCCTGTTACGCAGAATCTGTCAGCTTTTAACAAAACCATTAGTGAACCTTTAGGGAAATTTTCCTATTACCTTGGAAGGTAAAATTGTCTGTATGGATCTTATGGTAGTTCGAGGCCCTTTGGATTTCAATTTACTCCTTGGGCGAGACTATATTTAAGCAATGAAAGCTGTCGTATCGACACTCTTTCACGTGATGTCTTTCCCTCACAATGGAAACATTGTGATTGTAGACCAACTTTCATTCGTTAGTCTTGATTCGAATACCGATAATATGACACCCCTAAATGCCCCTTATACATAAGTGGTATCTACCCTGCCACGGGTTAATTATGTGGCAACCAGTCCCATGTTTTCAATTACCGATGCAAGTGAGCCTTTCACTATTTTCTCGACTTCCTTTGACTTAGATCCGGTAATTGACATGGAAAACTCTATGGGATTATTTGAATGTGATGTTCCTATCCCTTTTGAGTCCCTTGACATGTGTTCCTTCCAGAGAATTTTTCTTCCATCTGATGAAGACATTTTGGAAGCCATGATCGAGGAGTGTCCCTTGACATGTCTTTCTTCCAGTTGGAAGCCATGACAAGGTCACCATGAGGAAATTTCCTTTTAGTGTGTCAACCTCGTTAAAAAATGAATCAGTGGGTCATGAGGATATTTCCTTTTACTATGTCAACCTCGTTAAAAAAAATGAACCAGGTGTCCATGAGGAAACTTCATGTTACTGTGTCAACCTCGTTAAAAAATGAAACATGTCTTAGATGAGGATAGTTTTTTTCCTGTGTCAAGCTCATTAAAAAATGACTCAGTAGGTTATATAGGTAGATTGTATAGAGTAGATTGATAGATTCCATGAGGATGGTTCTTCTCCTATGTCAACCTCATTAAAAAATGAAACAGATACCAAGAGGAAAGTTCCTTTCACTGTGTCAACCTCGTTAAAAAATTAATCAGTGGGTATTGAGGATGGTTCTTTTCCCGTGTCAATCTCGTTAAAAAATGAAACAGATAATTTTGAGGATACTTCTTTTCCTGTGCCAACCTCGTTAAAAAATGAAACAAATACCTTGAGAATGGTTATTTTCCTGTGTCAACCTCGTTAAAAAATGGAATAGATCCTTTTGAGCATAATTCATTTTCTTGTGTCGAGCTCGTTAAAAAATGAAACAAGATTCCCATAAGGATGGTTCTTTTACTGTGTCAACCTCGTTAAAAAATGAAACAAGTCACCATGAGGATGGTTTTTTTCCTATGTCAACCTCATTAAAAAATGAAACAAATCCTCTCCTAGTCAATTCAAGTCTTTCATCTGATCTCGTAAATGAACCTTCATTCCATCCACCTATTAGTAACCAGTATTCTACTTAGTTGAATGAAATGAAGCTTGGGGGGCATGCGCTCTAGCAAGTTACGCTTGGGGGGCATTAAAAAACCACTCTCAAGCATAGTTTTCCTACGTTTCAAGCTTGTGTAAAAATGAAACCACTCTCAAGCACAGTTTTCTATGTTTCAAGCTTGTGTAAAAATGAAACAAACCTATCTGAAGCATAGTTTTTCTCTGTTTCAAGATTTTGTAAAAATGAAACCTATCTTGAGTCGATTTCGGTTATTATTTTCAAGACTCGTTAAACTCTTGAAAATCCCAAGATTATTTTGCTATCTTTCATTCTCGTAAAGCACATGAAAATGTCGAGTTCTTTCTGTCTTATTGTGCTCGTAAATTAAATTGAAATTCGGCCATATGAGTACATTTTATCCATTTTTAGAACTCATTAAATCTTACGAAAAAACGAAAATGATGAGTATACTTTTATCACTTTTTCGGGCTCTTGAAAATTACGAAAAAGTGAAATCTTAGAGTTCTCTTTTAAGCCCTTTTCAGACTCTCTAAACATGAAAAGATTACCGAGTACTTGACTATTAGAACTCATTAAAAAAAATCAAAAGTCGTCCCTTTAGTATAAGTTTACCCCTTTTCTGGACTAAAATGGACTATTTACGAAAAAGGTGTACACTGAGTAATCATGGTCAATAGAGTTCTCTCCTGTATTATTTTATCCTTTTTCAGGCTTGAGAGACTAAATTTATGAAAAAGTACACCCACAAGGTTTCCTTAAGTTTTTCTTCTGACTCCCTAAAATTGAAAAACACCAAGTTTCTCCTATACTAGACTCGTTAAAACTAAACAGTAAAGGACATGTCCATTACAAACAGGAACGAACCACTCCTTCTTAGGGTTCAACTTTATACTAAGTTGGACTCATCCAAAGGATGAGCTTATATAACAAGCAAATGTTATCCTCCTCAAGCTTGTCAAAAATAAAGAGGTACTTGCCAGAAATGGTGGGGGAAAAAGAAAGAAAATGGATCCAATTGTTAAACTTTGTTTAAAAGTAGTATACCACTCTTGAACACGATAATTTTTGTCCTGGGTTGGGAAAATCCTTTGCCTATCAGTTAATCAAACCATATTGAAAGTCTTCAGTCGGTTTCCGGGTATTAGCTTTAAGTCAACTGTTACCAAACCATCTGTAGTGTCATTATGTGTTCAAGAGGACAATTCAAATAAACCATTCATTGCAAACATTTGTCTCCATTCGCGTTGACCATCCATGAGTCAGTCCTTGCAAAATATTTCTACAAAACTTGATCTAATGGTTTCGTGTCGTGGGCTTTCCTACGACGGGTCACTTTCTATCGACGACAGCTCATCATCTAGGAATTTGATCTAGAATCTTATCACTACCTTGGAATCTGCATGCACTAATGGCAGGTTTCTCGCCTTCGACGATAGGTTGCATCATTGACCTTCAATTGAATGATTTCGTGAAGTGTTCGACCTCGAATCATTTATTCACACTTCATGGATTGTACTAAGTACTTTGAGAGCCATTTTCATTATTGGTGGTTTCTCTCACACTTGTTAACAATTCACATCATTGATTGGTAATCAAGTGGTTTCTACCATGTTCGACTTTGACACAACCAATCGCATGGATAGAATCGTACTAGTTCGGGTAGCGAAAATCAAGACCCTGGATCTAGTTTCCACCATCCAGGCTGCGAGGAATTTTGTTATTCATTATGCAGTAGACTATTCATAACAGATGGCTGCATCCATATTGTGTCTACTGTTGATGTAATATTAGAATCATTTCTATATCAGAACATTTTAGTTAGTTTTGATCTGAGTATGGAAATGCCTACCTCAACGATGATATGTGTGTGTGTGTGTGTGTGTGTTTGCATTGAATTTTTTTACAGGTCTCAACCAGTGTGTCCACGATCCGATCCTCGGAATGATAAAGCACTTCACTCTTCGAATTATCTTAGACTTCGCGCTTTAGGGGGCAATCCCTTACACTTATTTTGTCACCATGACATTTCACTGTCTATATGGGTTCATCATTACCTATATAATGCTCCCTTAGAGGTGTAAAACCATAAAGTTCCTAAATCAAGTCTTGGATTTCGAGAAAAGCTCATAAAAATCATAAAAAACCTATTTTCGCACTTTTCCTAGCCATTACTTATGGTACCGCACCTTTTTGTTAGAAAATTATATATTATGGAGCAATGCAACACATAAAATATGCGGAAAATACAAGCACACAAAACACATAAAACCAGAGAGACACAGATATACGTGGTTCACCCAGTTTGGGCTACGTCCACCCCGAACAACCAGTCTTTCCTTTCTATTATCCAGCAAAATGAAGAGACACAACCTACAGCAGATCCGTTGTAATATCCTTTGTTCTCTCACAGTCTCCCTCTCTGTTTCTCTCTCAGAGAATACACATACAATACACAGCCGTAATACAATACCCTCATAAAAACGAGGGGTTTCCTTCTACGGCAAGAAACGCTAATCTAAACATAACTTCTACCGTTAGATCATTTGCTTATGAATGGCCCAGATTGACTAGAAATTACTATACTTTCATAAGGCAATTTTACATCTGTTTTTAGCCTCGGGGGCGCTGCCCCCAAAAACCCCCGCCGGGGGGGGGGGGCTCCGAAAAGCGATGCCGCCCCCCCTAGACCCCCCATGGCAGAAATTAATTACAGGTGGCGTTGCCGCCCCTTTTAAGGTACAGGGGTCCAATGCTGTGATACAAAGTAAACAAGATAATCAGGCTCCACACCCAACAATCTCCCACTTGGAGACTAATTGTAGCAACTCCATCGCTGCTTCATTTGCTGGACAATGACTCCTCTTTGGACTTGGCTGTTCCTCATCTTCATCTTCATCCTTGAAGACCAAATGAAACTGAGCACATTCTCAGTTTCTCCCTGGTTACAACTTTTGTTAGCATATTTGCAGGATTTTGGCTAGTGTGTATCTTTTCCAGCTTCAACTCTCCATCTTCCAATACTGACCGTATGAAATGGTACTTGAGATGTATGTGTTTAGTCCTCGAATGAAATGCTGAGTTCTTTGCAAGATGAATGGCACTTTGGCTATCACTGTATAACGTGCCCATATCATGCTTCTTACCCAATTCATCCATAAACCTTTGTAACCAAATTATTTCTTTACTAGCCTCTGTAGCAGCAACATACTCTGCTTCTGTTGTTGAAAGTGCAACAACACTTTGAATTTTTGAAACCCAACTGACAGTTGTTCCACCTACAGTAAATACATATCCTGTAGTGCTCCTCCTGTTATCTCTGTCACCTGCCATATCTGCATCAACATATCCCCGTAGAGCAATGTTTGAACCACCAAAGCATAATGCTTGATTTGTGGTACCTCTCAAATATCTGAGAATCCATTTTACTGCCATCCAATGTTCTTTTCCTAGATTGTTCATGTACTTGCTTACAACTCCCACTGCATGTGCAATATCAGGCCTTGTGTAGACCATTGCATACATTAAGCTTCCAACTGCTGATGCATATGGAACTTTAGACATATAATCCATGTCTTCTTGGGTCTTTGGGCACATCTCCTTACTAAGTTTTAAATGGCTAGCAAAAGGTGTACTAACTGGTTTTGCATTCTGCATATTAAATATTTTCAACACCTTTTCTATGTACTCATTCTGAGACAGTGTTAATTTGCGATTTTTCCCGTCTCTAGTTATCCTCATACCAAGGATTTGTTTTGCAGCTCCCAAATCCTTCATTGCAAATGAATTTGCCAATTTTCTTTTGAGCACATTTATTTCCTGCATGTTAGATCCTGCAACAAGCATGTCATCTACATACAATAACAATATAATATAGTCGCCATCATTTTTCCTTTTTAGATAAACACAATGATTAGAGTGACATCTAGTATAACCTTGTTCAGACATAAACTTGTCAAATTTTAGATACCACTGCCTTGGAGCCTGTTTTAAGCCATACAAGCTCTTCTTTAACCTGCACACCAATTTTTCTTTCCCTTTTACCTCATATCCTTCTGTTTGCTGCATGTATATCTCTTCCTCCAAATCTCCATGGAGAAATGTTGTCTTTACATCTAACTGTTCAAGATGTAAATCTTCCGCTGCTACAAGACTTAAAATAGTTTTGATTGAATTCATTTTAACAACAGGAGAAAATATTTCATCAAAATCAATACCTTTCTTCTGTGCAACCCCTTCACCACAAGTCTAGCTTTGTACCTCTGTTTTCCTCCATCTTCTTCCTTCAGCCTGTAAACCTATTTATTTTGCAATGTAGTTTTACCTGCAGGAAACCTGACTAAGTCCCAAGTCCGGTTATGCATTAAGGAGTCCATCTCTTCTTCCATGGCTAGCTCCCACTTCTTCCTACTTTCAACCTGCATTGCTTCTTCATAACATTCAGGTTCACCAGAATCAGTCAACAATAAATAATATAATGAAGGAGAGTATCGTTCAGGGGGTCTACTTATCCTGGTAGATCTTCTAACACCACTTTCAGGTGTTTGAGGTGCATGTTGCTGTTGTGGTGGTTGCTGCTGCTGTGGTTGTTGATTATTATTATTTTCAGGCACCTTTACTTTTTCAGATATCTCATCAAGAACCGCGTATTCCTTGCTTTCTTTTTTCTGTTTCTTTTCCTGCAACTGATTCTTATACAAGACCTTTTCATTGAATATTACATCTCTGCTCCTAATGATTTTGTGATTTTCATAATCATATAAGCGATAACCAAAATCATTAACACCATATCCAATAAAGATACATTTCTTTGATTTTTCCTCAAGCTTTGTTCTATTTTCTTTATTAATATGGACAAAGGCCTCACAACCAAAAGGCTTTAAAAAAGAGTAGTTTACCTTTTTACCTGTCCATGCTTCCTCTGGAATACCACCATCCAAGGAACTTGAAGGCCCTCTGTTTATTAGATAAACAACAGTATCTATAGCATCTACCCAAAATTGTAAAGGAAATCCTGCATGCAATCTCATGCACCTTGCACGCTCCATGATTGTTCTGTTCATCCTTTCTGACACACCATTTTCTTGTGGTGTTCTTGGAACTGTCTTCTCTCTACGAATTCCATGCTCTAAATAGTACCTATCAAACTCTTTGCTGCAATATTCACCTCCATTGTCTGATTTGAGACACTTCAACTTCTTTCCTGTCTCAATCTCAACCAAAGATTTCCATTTCTTGAAAATATCAAATACATCAGATTTATTCTGAATACAATAAATCCATGTTTTTCTAGTTGCATCATCAATAAAAGTAACATAATAACGAGAGCCACCGAGAGATGATACCTGAGCAGGTCCCCATACATCTGTATGCACAAGCTCCAAATTTTCGCTCTTCTTTTCTTTCCCAACTCTGAGAAATATGACTCTCTTTTGTTTTCCATAAATGCAATTCTCACAGAAATCCAAATCAACATTCTTCAAACCTGGCAACAAATTTCTTGAGTGAAGAATCTTCATTCCCTTCTCACTCATGTGTCCAAGCCTATGATGCCATAATGTTGCATCTTCTCCTTTGGAAGTTAAAGCATTAACAGAGTTAGAAATACCATTGCATAAATACAATGTACCAACATTTTCACCTTTTGCTATTACCAGGGCTCCTTTGGTGACCTTCCAAGCTTTATCTGTGAAATTTGTCACACAACCTTCACCGCCTAACTGCCCTGTTGAAATCAGATTTTTCTTTAGATCTGGAACATGCCTTACCTCCTTTAATATCCATTGGTTTCCATTCTGCTATTTTACAAGAACCTTACCCATTCCAACAATTTTACAGGGTTTATCATCACCCAAACGAACTTGTCCAAAATCTCCTTGAACATAGTCATGAAAATATTTCTTATCAGGTGTGGCATGGAATGAAGCCCCTGAATCTACAACCCAAGAATCAGTAACATTTTCAAAAGAAAGAATCAAAGCATCTTGTAACACATCACTTGTCACATTTGCTTCATGATTGTTTTCTTGCTGTGTGTCTCCTTCTTTTCCCTTCCGAGATCTACAGTCTTTCTTTAGGTGTCCTTTCTTTCCGCAATTCCAGCACACTATCCCTGATCTAGACTTGGATCTGTCTTTCCTTGATTTACTGCGATATCCCGAGCTCTTTCCTCTTTCCATTCTTCTTCCCCTAGACTCTGCACTCAAAGCATTACCTGATGTCTCACCGGAGCTTTTCTGTCGCATTTCCTCGCTAAGGATAGCACCAACAACATCATCAAACTTTAAAGTACTAGATCCAGAGACAGAGTTACTAATGGCCATTATTAAACCATTCCAACTCTCTGGAAATGAGCACAAGAATAACAGAGCTCTAATTTCATCATCAAAGTTTACCCCTACAGAACTTAACTGACTGGTAACTGTATTAAATTCATTTAAATGGTCTGCAACAGATCCACCTTCCGACATCTTCATATTAAATATTCTTTTCATAAGAAATACCTTGTTTGAGGCCGAGGGTTTTTCATATAGTTTCGCCAACGTCTGCATCAAACCCTCTGTTGTTCTTTCCTCGAAATATTGAAGGCGAATGATGCTGCAAGGCACAACCGTACTGTTCCGAGTGCCTTTCTATCAAGAATGTTCCATCTCGCGTCTGTCATGGCCGTCGGCTTCTTTGTTTTTCCGCTCGATGGTAGGTACAGATATTTCTGATACAGATAATCTTCCATCTTGCATCTTCCACGGCGAAAGAAGTTTTGGCCATTGAATTTCTCGACCTAAACTTACCATCTTCTGCCATTTCTCCCACTCGAACCAGGAACCCTTCTTTCCTGTGAGTTTATTAGCCAAATATACCTTCGGCTCTGATACCAGTTGTTAGAAAATTATATATTATGGAGCAATGAAACACATAAAATATGAGGAAAATACAAGCACACAAAACACATAAAACCAGAGAGACACAGATATACGTGGTTCACCCAGTTTGGGCTACGTCCACCCCGAACAGCCAGTCCTTCCTTTATATTATCCAACAAAATGAAGAGACAAAACCTATAGCAGATCCGCTGTAATATCCTCTGTTCTCTCTCACAGTCTCCCTCTCTGTTTCTCGCTCCGAGAATACACACATACAATACACAGCCGCAATACAATGCCCTCATAAAAGCGAGGGGTTGCCTTCTAGGGCAAAAAACCCTAATCTAAACATAACTTCTACCGTCAGATCATTTGCCTAATGAACGGCCCAGATTGACTAAAAATTACTATACTTTTACAAGGCAATTTTACATCTGTTTTTAGCTTCGGGGGCGCTGCCCCCGAAACCCCCGCCAGGGGGGGGCTCCGAAAAGCGCTGCCGCCCCCCCTGGACCCCCCCCGACAGCAATTAATTTATGGGCAGCGTTGCGCCCATTTAAGGTACATGGGTCCAATGTTGTGATGAAATAAACAGATAATCGGAGCTCATCGACACTTTTGTCGAGAAAAACGGTGGTACCTGCTTTACCATTTTCTATTAAAACTGCGGACCCCCGTAAAAAGTAAAATGGAAGAAAAAGTAAGTTCTAGAAGCCCAGCTGGTCGAATATTCTCCCAACTGGAAGCTTCTATAAGGCGTTATCTGGTCGAAGCTTCACTCCCTCCAGTCATGAACCTTTATCCCTTCATTAAAGGAGCCTATCCCTTGGTATTTGGAGCTTAATCCCTTTATGAGAGGAATTATCCCTTCCTTTTTGGAACTGAAACCACTTCCCTTCTGCTATAAATGGAAGCCATGGTTCAGTCTCAAGGGTAGATACTGATATGTAAAAAATTACTTTCTTTGTACTTCATACTACATTACAGAAGAGAATTTTTGAAGAAACATACTCTTTTTTCTAGCCATTATCCATGCGAGAACGATTACACACTCGTATTTAGGTTGGTTCAAAGAGTGGAAGGGCTTGTCAGACCAAAGGAAAACGCTTGTTCCGAACTCCGGAAGGACCTGTACGACATCAAGGCGAACATGGTTGTAAGACTCCTTTTATTTAAAGATAATACAAATGGATCATGTTTTCTCAATAAGTTGTTTATGTGTTTACTTGAATGACTTATTTCTTAAATTCCTTGATCATTAAGATAGATTTATGATTTATGAATTAGTATATTGTGCAGGTGCTTTTGATTATCTTCCATGTCTTTGATTGTAGGTCTTAAGAGCTGACTTCTTTGGAGCAATGGAAAGAATAATACAACTAGCATTGGATCACATGTAGGTCCTTTATTCATCATAGAAAATTATAAATCATACATAATCTAGAGAAATTAGTTTACATTTGTCCTATTTGTTTCTAGCTATCCTTGTGATACTAGGGAGATCCTTCTTGTCCGCAAGAACGATTTCTTCGTGTAACAATGATCGTTGTTACTATGTGAAATATTTCATAGGTTAATAAAAAATTATCTCCATGGTATTGTCCTTCATTACAAGAATAGTACTATTAATTTTCTCTTAAAGGATCACTCTTTCTACTATGTTCATAGAAGAACCTTATATGCATTACAATTGTATGCCTCATAGTGTCAACTTACTTACTTGTTTCAAAGGTTGTTTGCATAATCTCTTATGCTGGTAATTGAAACCAAGTAAAATATCTAATAATAATGTATGTTGGTTCTATTATCCAAATAGGTCTCTTACTCCAAATGGTGTGAGGTCTAGTTGAGACTATATACCAGGGAGACCCCCTGTGTTGGCAGATTTCCAACCCCCATCAACAAATGGCGCTAGAAGGAGGTCCAAATGACTAGTTGAGCCCATTAAAAATGTTTAGAATCTATTATATTGAATGGATTGTTCCCAAAAAAATTTCAAATAGATCAAATCGTACAATCCCCATGAAAATCATCCATTACTTGTCACGTCTCAAGTTTGATTAAAAGTATCCAACAACCATGCTTGGGCATATGATTTTATTCATTCAATTTTTCCTTCTTAATGGAATATATTGTAATGATGCTCATTCAAAATTATGTACCCTCACACTTTAAGGTCGTGTTAAGTGTTGGTTTCATAATTTACCAGCTACTTCTATTCATTCATTTGAGCAACTTTTTAAGAAGCTTCGTGAAGCTTTTTACATGTATGATTATAAAGATGTATATAAAAGGATCAATAATCTTAGAATCAAACTTTGGGAATCATTAGCAGATTTTCTTGATTATTTTATTCACATTTTCTATTAATTTTAAGAAGAATATGTCAATTGGTATTTCATGGGTGAGAAGTTTTAGCGTTTGGTTCTAGTCTCTTTGAAATAATTTGCATCAGATTATTCTGATGATTTTAATCTTCTGACTTTTCTCGATCATGAAGCACCTCCATTATCATAGGAGGAATCTATTACTCCATTTATTCCTTGTCCCCCTCCTTTATCATTACAAATCAAAGGGGTTCTTAGTGTCGAGGTTGGAGTTGTGAAATCTAAAAACCAAATTTCTCATCCATATTTTCCCAAATTTATCTTCTTCCCATGAACCAATTTTCATTCAAAAGGGCTTCCATTGTTCTTATGATTCCATAAAATCTAATCCCTTGATTCATCTAGATAAAGCCATCATGCATAATTTTAATCTTGAATCTAATTCAATTGAAATCATAGTTTCTTCAAGGGATACATGTCATCCTCTCTCATTTACACACCATGACCCTTTGTACCTTGATTTTCTTAATCAACCTACTCCACTAGTAATTTCTCTTGATACTTTTGATTCTCAATTTTTTGGTTCACGTGGTGATTAGGTACAAGGTGGCTATATCTCACAGGTATAGGGAAAAAGAGTGAATACAATTTCAAAATTTCTTCCCTCTTTCAGATTTCTCCATGTCAAAATGATGATCAATCATATTGTGATCTTGATAACTAGTCAAATGATTTTAAAATCCTTACTCAAGTTGAAGCCTTGGACAATCATCACCCTAACTTTCATGTTTCTACTGATATAGGAAATTATGGGTGTGAAAATACATTGGATGATATTTTACCTCCTCAAGAAGACATGTACTTGCAAGGTTTCAATCCAATTGTTGAGAAACCTTCTCATAGTTTGAAAACCCGTGTTTTGGATTGGGATAATATTTCAATTCAGGATGCTCTTAAAATTCCTCTAATCCATACATCGCCAGATACCAAACCATAAGAATTAGATTATCAAGATTTTGGAACTGTAATATACACTACTGAAGAAAATCAATGCCCATCCAAAAATCACATCAGTATATCATTCTTTGACTATTATAAAAATCTTGTTCATTCAATTAATCTGCATCCTCCTCATGATATGTTGTTACATTCACCTCCCTGCCATGACCAAGGCCTTCTCTTGGGTGATAGTGGATGTTCAAATATCTTATAAAGCATAACACGCATGATGATCCCGTGTTGTTGCAAGCTTATATGAGTATGCATGATTTGAATTCTAAGTCTGATTTGGGTGCAAGTGATGTTTCTCCATATGGGTATTTTCATATTCCTTCATCTTTAATACATTTTCTGTTATATCTTGATATGCTTGTTGAGTGTACTACACCAGAAAGTTCTCTCAATATTTTAGATATTTAACCTGATTTCTTTGACTACCACCAGGATCAAGATGGTGTGGTTTTACAATTAGAAGATGAAAATATTGCTTTTTTCTTCATGACATGTTCATTTGTGAATATTTTATAGGACGGGAGGAATATGTTATAGATGTTCAAGGAATCCCTCTAACTGATTCATCTAGATCCTTTACCCATGAAGAGTTCCATATGCTAAATCTTAAATCTGATCAAGTAAGTGGCATTAACAATGTTTTCTATGAAAAATCTGATGATAATGGTACATATTTTCCAGTAGACCTTTTTAAGCCATCCAAATTTGATGATATGTCATTTTAAAATTCAAGTAATTGTTAGGAAGTCGAGGCACTTCAGCTCCTACTAATGGTTATGTCAAGTTCTCATGATCCTGGTGAGATCCCCAAAATAGATTGGATCTATATTTTCTTACATAATCCTTTCCTTATTGTCATTTCATTGGGTGCAAGCTCACTCTTGAAGGATTTTCAACACTTTCAAGTTAACCTTTTTTATCCTCAATATAGAGTTTCTGATCAGATAAAATATCCTTGGTTTCTTAATTCTCCTCCATGTGAATTCCCTATATTATATCTAGGGTTGGACAACATATATATTGTGGATGCAAAAAAATTTAAAGCATGTCATTCTGATTATGAAGAAAAAGATCATTACCGGTTGAAATATTTCTCCCTGTCAAATCCTTCCACGAATGATCAACTTCCTATATTTATAGTGAGATTATGAAGTTAATCATTTACCTAGCACAATATATCCACTTGAGTGCTAGTGAGTGCTTGAATCATTTTCGCGAATGTCAATCCTCAATATGATATAAATGTTGGATCTGATTTGACAGAATCTTCTGATCTTTTGTCAGCCTAGTTTCACTATTCTTTGTATTCTAATTGGTTTTCAGACTTCGTTGTACCAACAACCATTGTTAATCTTATAGAATCTTTAGTTGTTGGTCTAGTATTTAAGTGGATGCAAAGTGATGATCTCCTGCACTACAAAAGAGGAATTAATCATTTCTTAACATTATCATGTGAGGAGGAAAATTATCTAATTCGAAGTGCTTGTAGAATCTCTCAAATTAACACATCCTTATCTTTGAATAATGGAACATCTCATGTCTTAACCATCATAATTGGTCAATACATCAGTTGTAACAGTTTTGATACCCTTAATTATTTTCCCATTAACTTATGAGATGAAAATTGTTGTTTTATATTTGGTTTACCTCTTGATTTCTCAGATACTAGTCAAGTGTTGGGTATGTGTTATATTCTTTCCACGATTTTGGACCCTATTTTTCAGTGGGCGGACTCACCCGTGGTTTTGTGCATGGGTTTGCACATGGTTTTGGGGCATGATGGTTTTCAACCCCTGGTATTTTGTAGATCCGATCAAGGGAACCACGGTTATGTTCTAATCCAAGGTTAATATATTGGGTTTTATGAATTCTTCGGCATGAATATATATGTTTTGTAACACTAAAAGGAATATAATGAAAAATCAAGTTGTTAATCTCGATTTGGGATCCAGGGGAAAATCTCTATGTATATATGTTTTATGTTTTATGCTCTCGCTATTGTATATTTTCTGTTTTTAGATTCGTTTGCATATAATTTATGTATAGGGTAAAACCTACATCAATAAATTGGGGCACTTCAACATTTGTTGATGGTTATGCCAGGTCCCCGCAGCATTAATGAGGTGTCTAAGCGAGATCAATTTATCCTTTCTTCACTTGATCTTTCTCAAAGTACGGATGTGATAATTAAAGACTTATCTTTGCATGAGTTTTGATCTTTTCAAGCTATTTTTTTTTATGATCCAATTATTGATTGGTTGGAGGAATCATATCTGACATTAGAGGAAATTTGATTTTAAAAAACTAAGATTGAATTTCCATGTCATAATGTGTGAGCTAATAAAAATATTTTAAAATTCAAAATAGATGCATGTGTCACTAGGCATTGGAAAAAATTTTAATAATTTAATTTACCTACCTTCAGCGTAAATGGTGCCTAAGTGACCGAGAACTACATTAAATATTAAGAATAAAATTAATATCTTATTCTATAAAAGTTAAAATATCAAGAATATTTTTAATGAAGGGTAAATCATGGGTTGAGTGTGTTTATATATATAGACACACACACACACACGGTTATTTGTTTTTAATGACACAAAACTAATTAAATTTTAAATTTATTTTTCTAATTTATTTGAGTAAGTTAAATTTAAATTTAAATTAAATTTGAATTTTATTAAACCTTGTTCTAATAAATTAATTTAAATAAAATATATATACAGTTATTTTCATAATCGTGACATTTATTTAGGTAATTTTGATAAATGTAAAAAAATAAAAATGATATATTAAAAAATGGTGTAGTCTAACTTATAGAAGAAATGACCTTTTTCACGATATTTTTTATTGTTAATTTTAATCAAAATCTGACAAATATTTTAAAAACTTGAGTTTAAATTGTTTAATCTGCAAAATTCCAGTGTCCCAAGTGTTTTTTAGGATGTTGAATCCATTTGTCCATTCAAAAATGTATTTTAAACAACAAAAATTCTTGAAATTGTATTGTTGGATTTTGGTGAATTCCGGTGAAAAGGGCTATTTCGTCTATAAGTTAGACTACGACTTAAAAAAATGTCTACATGGCATTATTTTATTAATTTCTTAATTTTTTCTTAGGTGCCTATTTTTGAGTTAAAATTTCCTTTAATGTGAGTTCAGTTGTTAACAATAAGTTACAACACTATCTTGGGCTTAACACGTGTAGATATATGTTTGAGAAATGTCTTCAAGGTATTCATGTTTATCATCCTATCTATTGCGGTAAGTTTTCAGGTTGGATAGAGCAAGTTCTCAAAACACGCTTTTATGCTTGCACCATTAACCTTCATCCTCATGTACCGATAATCCAGGTAAACATATTTATCTGTGTACATTGTTTTATATAGTTATTAATCGTTCATATATTTCAAATTACTAGTTAGGAACAACTTTTGTGGTTGCATTGGAAATTTCACTTCACTTAGTCTTGACCTTCTACCTAGTGAGGTTAGGTTTAGGTTTAGGTGCATTTTAGTTTTCCTTTTGCATCACACCATCCCTTATAATTTTCTTTTCATTTTAGTTATTACATTTTCTCTATTTTCTTGTTCTTTGTCTTGCTTGTCGTGTCATATCTCTTTGTTGACTATGACCGTGTATGAAAGTTTCCATGTTTGGCTCTATGGTAATGTTGAAAAAGTTAAAAGGGAAACTGTGACAGCTCGCAATGATTGGATTATCTTTAGTCTACTTCTTTGTTTGGGCCGAAATACCATTTAAGGTCAATGATGCACTATGGAAAATATGTTTCATCATAAATGAAAGCTCAAGCATAATTGTGATGACTATATCGATAATGTGATCTTCTTTCCTTGAATCAACTTTTCTATTGATTGGTTTTAACATGTTTTCTCAGTCAAGTAGATAAGGGAAAGGAGGAAATACTTAAGCGAGCATACTAATTTCATAGGTGTATACATAAGAGTCTCTGCAAAACAAGGAACAGCCTCTCTTGCTCATAAAATAATTTGGGATCTCTCTTCCTCCCTTGGTGAAATAAATGATGATAAAATCCCAATGAGCATAAAGTAATAAAATAAGTAAAGGGTGAAAGAAGAGAAATCCTTCCTGCGCAGAGAGGTGAAGCAAGCAACTTCGTCTAGGTACTAAATAGGATCACTAACAACGAAGCAACTCTTTTGATTCCTTGAAGTGGCTTCGTCGGGGTATTGAATATGCATGTTGGTAGCAGAGCAACACCAGAGATGATAATGAAACTCAGAAATCATAAAATTGCGAAACGTATGTACTCCTACTCCCTAATCAAAACCACTAAAGTTTGACTAGTCTTGTGAATGTGTTAAGCCAAAAAGGGGAATGAAAGGGACTGCATCTACAACTGGGATAAGTAAGGAAACAAGGGTGATAAATAGGGTGAGACAATACTTCCAGAAGGCTAGACCTTTTTCTTAATGTTAGACCTAAACAAAGAAACTGGAGTTCTTCTAGTGTGTCGCCAAGTGTTGTCGATGCGACAAACACCCTTCAAAAAATTTCCTACATCCAAATTTTTGAGCCTCCTTATGGTCATGCTATATTTCATTTTAGTCCATTAATGGCATGCTTAGTCATGTTATTCAAGTGTTCAATTCCTCCTTTAAGACTTCTAAGTGTCAAAGCGGCTTGTTTTTACATATCTATATTGTCATGCCTCCATAGCAAACTTCTTCTGAGCTAGCTTAGTAGTCAATGTGTACTCTTCCAAGTCAAGATTTGCACAGTGCCTAACCACAGTGATTGTGCATTGGCTTATAATCACATTTACTACATAGTTTCTAGAGGCATTACTTGCGTAGTCCTTGATGTTAGTGCTTGCGCAATTCTTAGAGATAGATATTGTGTAATCCTTATGGATAGTGACAAAGTGAGGGAATCCTCTACAGATAGCGATCACACACTCTTTTTCAACATTATGAGTGTAATTATTCAATTCATTCGGTTCAATTTTGGCTCGTAGTTGCCCGACATGCACTAAGCACCCTCGTAAATATTAACCCTAACTACAAGTTTTCTTTCCCTATGTAAAGAGTCTATTCTAGATCTCATATTTATATTCATCTTTTTCTCTTGATCTCTATGCATTGTTGGAATATGAGGATCATCCTCTCATTCGTGGTTGCAAATGCTTCATCTTTTGGGTGATTTTCTCAACTATCGCTTTTTCTTTTAGAAGTGTCACTTTTAATTTCTTTTGCTCTTACATGCATCATATGTTTTTTCTCTATATTTCAAAAGTGTCATTTTCACCTACTTTCTCTCTTACAGGTGTTACCCCTTTTTTTTCCTTTTTCTTTTTTTTTCTTTTCTTTTTTTTTTTCTTTTTTTTCTTTTTTTTTTTTTAATGGGTTACTTTCGCTTGTTTTCACACATCTTAAAGAGCACCACGGCACACCTTCTAAAGGAATCTCAAACACACTCTCTTGCACTAGTTGATGTTATATATCATAAGAACATGTGTTGGACACTCTTCCATGGCATGGCATATCTTTCTACTGCAGTCGACACTTATGTCACCACTTATATTTTGAGTGTCACAATATTACATTTTAATTGTCGCACACAAAAACTGTTAGAAAATCGGAATGGCAGAAAGATTTTCTTATTTTGATAATTATTTGTGATATATTTGTGTTCTTATTAACTTTATTATTTTATTATTTTTTCATCAATAAATCATCAAAACAAAACATAAATATCAATGACACTAGATGTAGGCACTCAACCATGGTTAAAACCCCTCTATAAGGGAAAACCCAGTCCAACTCTTCCACTAGAAAATTCAAGTTGAGATAGACTAAGACCCTAGATAAAAATACCTTCCCCCTCCACCAAGTCGGCCCTTACTTCCAATCAAAGTCACCAAGTTATATCTTCTCAAATGTCAACTTCTCAAATGCAGCTTCAACCTAGAATTTGGACCCCGGACTTCATAACTTTGACCCCCAGCTTAATGGCTGTAGTTTTGGACCTTCCAGCAACTCAGCACCTTCACATGTTTAAGAGAAAGAGGGAAAATTTTGACTTATTGAGCTTGAAAAAGTCGCCCTTCCTTTTCGCTAGCCCTTTCCTCCTTGTTCCTTGAATTTCGCACTTTTTCTTGTCCCAAAAGTTACAGATTGAATGTGTTGACTCTGTGTACCAAATTAGTTTGATTTCTTTCCTTTATATAGGACATTATTCCCCTAAATTAGGCTGACTTGGTGTAGGAGGCCTAAAAGACCTAATTTACATCAAAATAAATTTGTTTCTTTATTTACAATGCCCAAGAAGGCTCTATTACATTATAAAATGGAGAATGACACTTGACATAAACCATGGAAGCCTACAATGGAGGCTTTTACCTAGAAACCATTGATCCAAGCATGAAACCCATGCTTTAATAAGTCAATTTCTTTAATAATAAGTTTTTTTTTTCTTTATTTTTACAAATACATTACACCATGAGTCAAATACAATTATGAAGACTGACACTAGTTACATTTTTCAACACTCCCTCTTAACTAGGGAAGTATTCATAATTACATATATACATAGACACATGTAATATCTCAAAGTGATATACTTTATGAAGAGTCACAGCACACGCAGTGTTACAGATTAGATACCTGACTAGGGTACTCTAATTGGGTGGGACTAAGGTGAAATCAATCTTTAGTCACTCTAGGCACCATCAAGATTTTAATCTCTATCACCAACCTAGGGATCTAGGTGTGTATCCAAGGCCGGAGCTCTATGACCAACACCACCCTCCCTACTTAAGGATCTAGAAATCAACACATAGGTCATCCAGATGTCCGCCCAAGCATTTTGTATTACACAAGATGCTTCGTATCTTCTTATAAACTAAATCAGATATATCCAATAGTCCAAGCATGCTTCAAAATGTTCAACCTTAATATGGAGAAATTTTCTTGTACACACACAGCCCAAATTAGTAATAAACCTTAAAATACAAGTAAACACAAACCTTCAAGGTCATTAATCATTCATATGTTTCTTATATCATCATCAAGTTATCCAAATACATTTTTTCAGAAGATTTCTTCTTTCAGTTCTTCAACAACATCAAATATGACCTTAGTACTTCTCAAGTATTTGTTTAAAATGTCATAAATCATGAACATCTATATGTATTACTTTCATTCATTCTTTCTTCCAGGTATTTACTATAACTGTCATAACATGATCTCCCTCTTAACTAAGTAAATATATCATTTCTTCTATCCAAACTCCCTCTCAACTTAGGGAGATGAACAACTTCCTTCTTCAATTTCTCAAGGCTTCAATTCTTTGAGAACATCATTCTTTCTCATGGAATAAAGGTTATCTTAGCCATCACCATTCTTACAACTTCCTTTATTCATCATGCTTATGATTATTATTAATTCATCTTCACTTATGAATATCCTCAACATCTTCAAAATTTTGTACCTGCAAATCTTCAACAACAAGTACAACCAAATATAAATATACATAAGCATGAAGAAAAATATAATATGTTTATCATGTCATTACAATGGAAGCATAAAAACAATCAAATACTTAGTTTCAAGGGTTACATCTTTTTGTATTTCAGCAAATTGCTAGATTTTTTTATAAACCCTAAACTCCATCTTTGAGACACAAAACCTTAGATATCAACAATAACAATAGTACTATACATCTAAGGTTTCAAAAATATGTTTTTCCATGTCGTACTCTACTAGGGTTTGTTGCAAACCATAGATTTTATCATCAAAGCTAAATCATATCGATAATTGAAAATAATATCATCATGCCCTAAAATATCAATCTCTACTAGGGTTTTGTTACAAACCCTATATTTCACAAACTAAAAAATGTGTTTCAACAATTAGGTTAGCATACTCACATATATGTGTGTGTGTGTGTGTAGGATGCACTAGCATCAATATCTATTAGGTAAATCCAAGACACAAATATTAATATATCAAAGTTATATACACAACAATTTTAATCAAGATATGATTTCGATTAAGCATAAGAATGCATACCTAGGGTTTCATTCCTAGGATCTAACTTTATCTATTACAAGGGTTTTGCTCATAAACCCTAATTTAGCAAACCCTTAAATATAGGGTTTTGAATTATAACCTAGGCATTCAGAACAAACTCTAACTTATCAAAACCTTAAATATCTATGGTTTTGGTTTATAACTCGAAAAATAACAACAAATCCCTAAAAGATTTGGATTTTTGCTAAAACAATATCAAAACCCTAAACATCAAAAGAATATATTTTTCATCATAGGTTCTATATTTTATCAGCAACCCCTAATTAAACTAGGGTTTCATTATTGACATACCCTTAGCATTGAAATTTTATGGTTTCACAGTGAACCCTACATATTAGGATTTCACATAAATGACAAGAGACAATATAACAAGGGTAGATTCGATATAATGATTAATCACCTTAACAAGAATTTTTTAAGATTAAAAACCCTAGACATAATGATGTCAGTAATGTAAAGAAAAATTTAAAAGAGAATGAACATACATTTTCTATGGAGAGAACCTTGTAACAAAACTTGTAGTTTAATACATACTTGAGATGCTATTTATCAAACCTTGTTCTTTATGGGATTCCTTTGCAACAAAATGGCGTTATTGATTCAAGTCTTCCTTTGAATTTTCCTCCATAACCTTTGTATATTTTGCAAGCTTTCCTAACCAAGGAAAATATAAAAGGATATTAGCATATATAAACAAATCTTGATATGAGAGGGAAACCAAACATATAAGAGGAAACAAGGAACAAGATACTTAAATTTTGGTAAAATGGTGAAGGCTCCCTCTTAATCCAATCTTTCAAAGGGATACCTACAACTTATCAAAATAATTCGAAAATGTTCTAAAAAAACATATTAGACATAAAAACTCTAGAAATCAAAACATAAAGGAAAACAATACAAAACTTAGAATATAAGACTAAGAGGGATATATAATAAAGGACTTAATAGTATAAGTCTTTGACTTCTTATTCTTCATTATTGTTCTTCTTAGGTGAGGCTTCATTGGTAATATTTGATTATTCTGTTGGAAATGTTGTCATTGATGGCAAAGGAGATGACAAAGGAGGAGCACCTGAAACATCATTCAAGGGGCAGAAAGGCAGCAGAGACATCAGAGGAAACAGAGACAAAGAGAGATAGCAAAAGAAAGGCAAAGGAGACAGACAAAGAGCAGAGAGCTGAAGAGCTGGAGAGACAGAGTAGGTTGCAGAAGAGCCACTTGATTCAAAGATCTGGCCAGGACAAGCAGTCTTGCAAGTGAATTCATTTGTTCCTGAATGGATGTGTATAGGTTGATTAATTTCTGTGTGGGACAGAAGAATAAATGTCAATTATGGGCTGTCGATGTTGTGGTTGAACAAATGCATGAGTTGCAGTCATCAATGGCATGGCAATGACATATAGTCCACTGTAAAATTCGATATTACAGCCATCGATTGAATAAGGCGCTTGAAGGAAATTACAGGCTCTGTTGTGAAATTATGGGTTGTGAAGCTCTGAATTTTAAATTCCATATAAGAGACCCTATTGTAATGGAGTACTGGCTTAATTTGATGTCTATAATCGGGGATTTATAATTTGGAGGAGCTGCAGTAAACCCAAAAGCAAAATGATGGCACAGTAATCCTGCGAGACAGGCTTATTACACATACTGTATTAAAACAGTGATGGCACAGTTTTATGAATTTGAGGAATTATGCAATGAAACGTCTAAACCCTGCAAAGATCCTGAATTGTTTTAACCCTGTTTGATAAGGAAATCTATTTCGGATGTTCATTTCAGTGTTGGAGAACTGGGAGCAGAGTAATGAATTAAAGTTTTGGCGTTGATTTATTGATGGGTAAATGAATCTATTAAAAAGGAATAATGGAGTTCCGCACTTCTCTAATGAATAACTGGCAACTGCAACTGAATATTGGGAATTGAGCCTAAATGGCTACCCTCCTAACAAATGGAGGATATCTATAGTGCGAAGGAGGGACCCCAGGACAGAGTCGGGGGTAAGGTCCTGCGTTAAGGAATCATGAATCGAGCACAGAGGTTTGGTGATAAACCTATGCGTGAATGGAGTTGTGCGTTATGATAGCAGAAGTGTCGTGTTGAAGTGTTGACAAAGCAAGGGATAACATATGAGAAGGAGCGACAGAGAATAACCGAAGAACCATATGAAAACGAAGTTAAGAAGACATATTGGGATCGTGAACAAATGAAGGAAGGAACGGAACCTCGAGCGCAACTGAACGGAACCACGAGCGCTGTGAACAGTGACAGTGGGTTTGGAACACCCGACGGTTTTCATCGCACCGCTTTTGTACAGTAAGTTGTATTTACAATTCGAACACGATATATGCCAGGAGCTGACACGTGGTCTTAAGCGATTTGGAGATACCACTCTCATCGCGAGTTAAAAGCCCATGCATCTAAGTCACGCGAGATTCGATTGAGGACATTGGATCATCTGAAGCAATGCGACGTGCTGTCTGTCGTTGGATGTGGAAGGGTCATTAATGCAGCGCCCAGTTCTAATTTATATTGATTGGGACTATTCAAACCACGGTTGCGAGTTTAACCGAGGTATGTCCGATGTGGTTGAGTTTTGTTATAATGCTTCCAAAATTGAAGAAGGCCGTAATATATATATGGATATATTGTAGTGCACATATAATGGTTGTATATGCGAAGTTGGCGCAATATGAATTGTGTGAAAAGGTCAAAGGACAGTTGCAATTGAAATGTTCTATGAACATTTAATTAAGGTCACGTATACATGTAGATTGACTCTAAGTCGAGATTGAGAAGGGATTTAACATGTGGAGATCGATGGGTTATATGCAATACGGGGTTTAACCTTAGGCCAACGAAAAATAGAGCTCCCGCCTGCAAAATAATTATAAGAGGGTGTATTGTATGGTTTTATAACCCTTGAGCTTCCGCATTTTTAAGTCGGATAGGAGGTGTGTGGTTTCTTAACTAAAAGAGGATTTTTATTTAATATCTCAATCTCAGATTGAGATATTAATATACACAGATGTAATTAATTTGTCAATTAAAAGGAAGCAGAGTATGTTGAGGTTGCCAGATTGTGAAGTTGATTGGGCAAGAAACTTTGGATGCATTTTACACACAGATTGAGATTGAAATAATCCGAAGTCCAGGACTATGGGTTAACCCCTGCAACAAATATTAATATTATTGAATAACTATTTAATGTAGTGGATGTGTGGGCCCATAAAACAAAATGCAATATAAAATGTCCTAGTGCCAAAGGAGGTTCACATTATACACCCATGGTTGTAATGTTACAAGTGCTTGTGCATTGGTTTAAAGGCATCGAACCATTTGTTAGAGTGTTAAGAGCTTAAGTCGGAAGATACATGAGTTTTATAGTCTTAAGGTTAAGACTTACATAATTTTATATTTGCCAAAATGTGAGTTACATCGAATCAGATTTGAAATCTGGGGAATGTGGTTTTGATAACCATCAGATGTGAAAAGAAAAGCCTTCGCATACATTGAGTTAATTTGCCAGCAGAAAATTAGAAAAAACTACAATTTTTACATATTGAGAGTTTGAGAGTTATTGGTGAGCTAAACTTATAAAACAGGGATATATACAGCAGATACACAACTACAGTGAGCTTGGAGAATTTGTACAAAAGTAAACAGAGACTGCAGAATTGAAGAGGTATGCAGCGAAGGGATTTAAAATTGCAGTGAACAGGTATACATGCACAGGTGCTCAGAGTTGCAGTAAACAGAGGTATGCAGGACAATTGCATGACAGCAACAGAAAGGACAAAACCAGCAAGCCAAGGGCTGAGTGAAGTTTATATATTGAAACTGAGAATGTAAATGTTTAATTGTTTTATATTGTTTGTGATGCAAAGGCAAGTATCCGAAGGAAAATAAAAATCCCACTGTAACATTGAAATTTGTACATATTGTTATACGTTTTTAAATGAGTTGGACAAAGGAATGAGAAGGCAGAAGCCAAAGAGTCATGATTGTTCGCTCCAAATTCCTTGTGGAATACAAACAGTCATGTGATGAACTCTATATATAATATCAACTTGATATGCATAGAGCGGTTAGAGAGTGAGGTAAGAGAATGCAGAAATGAAGCAGTAAGGCAGAGGAGAAGGAGGAGCTGATAGAGAATCCGAGAAGATGCTGAAATGAAGCAGGGCGGATATGAGGACTGATGGACAGCAGAAGAGAAAGTACAGAACAGAGCTGATATCCAAGGTAAATCAGCAAGTGTTTTTTCTTTTGAAAGAGTAAGGAAGTTGGAGCTTCCCTATCAAGTTGTAACTTGATAGATGTCAGTTGTAGCTAACTGAGGTTGGAGCCTCCTGTAGGTTGGTGCCTACAGAAAATCAGTGGTGAGAGGGAGTTGGAGCTTGCCTTTGCATCACAACAATAATAAGATGTGGTTTTCTCTCTTTATGGGTTTCCACTTATATCTGGTGTCTATGTGCATGATGTCTGTGTTGATATGGTATATCTAGTCGACTAATACTTGCTGCTCACATATTAAGACTGCTAATACAGTGTCTAATCTGCTTACTAATTGTTGCTCACAAATAAAGATTGCTCACACATTATGTTGATCATGAAATGAAGGTGTTAATAAAGTTTAATGAAAAATTTTAAAAGTCCATGAATGTGTTAAACTGATTCACCAACCGCCACACCCCCCCCCCCTCCCCCTCTCAGTTTAACTAAGGGTTCAACATATTCCCTATGTCTCTTCTCATTCCTTGGATTCTTAGGACATTGATTTTTGTAATGACCCATCTTATGACAGTTGTAACATTTAATTTTGGATAGGTCAACTTTCTTCTTTGGTCCTTTGAACTTCTTGAAGGTTCCCTTCTTCTTGTGATGAGTATAATAGGCCTTAGATGTGTTTTCTTCTTCATCCTCCTTTTTGTTGTTTACTAATGATATTCAGGCTTCTTCTTGACTACATGCATTCCACATTTTTTGAAGGTTGGAGTATCCTTCCAACTGCTAATTCTTGATGCAAAAGAGCTCCGGGATGTGGTAGACCTGATAGAGCAGCAATCACAAGTTCCTTTTCTGGAACAACTTCATCAATAGCTTGTAGTTCATATCTTGTTCTAAAGATCCTTACAAAATATGATGATACAATGTCCTCATTTTTCATCTTCATTGATCTTATTTCATTCTTGAGACTAGCTATCTGACCAATGTTATTGATAGTAAATAATTAGGAGAGGGCATCATACATCACCTTTTTCGATTTTATATTAGATATGTAAGGGATGAGATTGTCCTTTACTCCATATACGAGTAAATTCATAGCTAAGATATCATTTTCCCTGTATTTTTATTTTCCTGCTTCATTTGTTGGTTCCTTGACTTTTCCT
This sequence comes from Pinus albicaulis, assembly GCA_034641835.2. NCBI lineage: Eukaryota > Viridiplantae > Streptophyta > Pinopsida > Pinales > Pinaceae > Pinus > Pinus albicaulis. Next base: position 33,071 of record JAXQQM020065626.1, read on the forward strand.
TGAACAAAATCAACCACTCTATGTCTTGCAAGAATAACATCCATTCTCTTCTTCCAGGCCCTATAGTTGGAGGCTCCTTCTAGCTTGTTCTTTGTCTTCATTGAGTTTACAATGCCTCCTTTACTTTACATAGATAGTAGGACTTCTTATGTGATACTTTCCTTAAGGATCTTCCTTCCTCTTCTTTCAATGGATATTTAGACTGCCTTTTTCCTTTCTCCTTCACCTTAGCTATAATATCATGTTAGAAAATTGGAAAGGAAGAAATATTTCTTATGTTGATAATTAATTCTTAAATCTTTGTGTTCTTATTAAATTTATTATGTTCTTCTTTTATATTTGTTTCATCAAGCAATCGTCAAAACAAAACACGAAGATAATGGCACTAGATGTAAACACTCAACCATGGCTAAAAATGCTCTATAAGGGAAAACCCAATCAAAATATTCCACTATCAAATTCAAGTTGAGATAGACCAAGACCGTATACCAAAAGACCTTACTTCTCCACCAAGTCTACTATTCCTTCCAATTAAAATCACCAAGTGTCAACTTCTCAAATGCAGCTTTAACCTAGAATTTTGACCCCCGGCTTCAGGACAGCAGTTTTGGCCTTCTAGTAGCTCAGCAGCTTCACACATGTGAGAGAAAAAAGAGAAAATTATGACTTCTTGTTCTTGAAAAATTCATCCTTCCTTTTTGCTAGCCCTTTCCTCCTTGTTCCTTGAATTTTGCACTTTTTGTATCCCAAACGTTGCATATCAAACTTGTTGAGTGTGTGTACCAAATGAGGTTGAGTCATTTCCTTTAGATAGGATATTTTCCCCCTCAATTAGGCCAACTTATCTATTTTGAGTCTGATTTGATGGAGGAGGCCTATAAGACCTAATTTACATCAAAATAAAATTGTTTCTTGATTAACAATGTCTAAGAAGGGTCTATTACATTATGACATGGATAAGAACACTTCACATAAACCCTAGAATCCTATAATGGAGGCTTTGACCTATATACCATTGACCCAAGCATGAAAACCATGCTTTAATAAGTCAATTTATTTAATAATAAAATTTCATTTTCTTTATTTTTACAAATACATTACATCATGACTCAAATGCAATTATGAAGACCAACACTAGTTGCATTTTTCAATAGAAACAAGTGCCACTTTGTTTCTATTTCATTATTCATGTTGGTGTTGGCTATTGTACATTTGTTTACCTTGTATTTGATGGTATACGTGTGTGTGATATATTTTTAGGATTTTTCTGGATGTCTTTCTCTCTCACTACAAGGAAAATATCTTTTAGCAGAGGTTTTTATGAAAGCCCCTACAAAAATAGCCCAAAAATTTGTTTGTAGCAAAGGTAACTAACGGAGGTGGGTGAGAGAATGTTTTAGTGGATGTTTTTTGGATGGTGCATCTAAAATATACAAAGGCACCAATGCTTTACTATCCATACAAACATTGGTGCTGCATAGAACATGGTGCACCATGGAAAATGTAATTTTATAAAATAAAATAAAAACATGGTGTGCTAAATAACACAATGCACTAGTGCTTGAACAGTCGATAGTACCGGTGACCTTCATGTAGTAAAATGAATTGATGCACACCACTAAGGAGCATTGCTATAGTTTTAAATTTCAGAAAAATGCGGTGTTATTTTCCAATGACACATTGATGTGATAAATGTACTAAAACGCCCAAGGGCTTCTTCTAAAGAGAACCACTAGGCGGATTTTAATTTTTAAAATAGAGAAGTGTTATATTAGTCAAATAAAGCATCGATGTGGTACCTATATTAGAACACCTCGAGCATCTCAAGAAAATCACAGGGATATATTTTTAAATTTAGACAAACAAACAAAAAAAAATTAAAATTAAAATTAAAAAAAAAAAGGGTACTCTTGGATCTATTCCGCACTGGTACGGTTAAAGAAACACACTAGAGGAGGGTTACCAAAAAAAAAAAAAACCCTTCCAGGGGAAAATTTCATTTTTACCATATACAGTGTTGGAGATGTCTGAAACATCAGTGCCACTCTTGCCTCATGCAAGCGTCGTCTTGGCTCCGGTGCTTCTCTTTCTCACCATCCTTCTATACCATGCTCACTATCAGACTCTCCAATTTTCTCAAACCGTGCTAAAATTTATTTTTCTCCATTACGTGTCCACGATGCCTCGTTGATGACCAATTGTCCAAGTAATGTCTATGTTTCTCTCTACTTTATTTTTTTAACATATTATAATTTCAAATTAGGTTTAATTTTCCACCATTTAAAATAATAAATAAATAATTCATTGCTTGGTGTGCTCGATATGTTCAACACGAACCGATAGTGGTGCACCCTGTCAATGTATATGGTGCACCACATTTTGGTGTGTGAACATAACACACCGTTGTTTTTGCGGTGTGTTTTGTAAATGAAAATGCACTGGGAAATAAATAGATTCTATGTTGGTGAGTCACTTATGTTGCGTTCATATTTATCAAACTTACCACAAAAATTATACTTAAAGATATATAGTTATAGCTCAATGTGTTAGATAACGTGAACATTTTGTACCAATGACAAGGTTATATGTGATTCAAGTGCCACATTGCATCAAATGGTCTGTCGTTTTTTGAGGTAGTTTTGCATGGATTTAGATAGATGTCATGTGTTGAGACATGAGGGGAAACCTTCCCTTTAGCTTCAAAGCTTTTTTTAATTTTTTGAGAAGTTTCAGGAGACGAGGCCTACATTTCACCGTTGCCCTCCTAAGCCAATCACTGAGGTCTAGATGCGCATGCGGCGGTAAATGATACCCAAAAGGGACCTACCGGATAATCTATCTAGGATTTATGTCAAGGCACTGGTGCTAATAGTCAGTGAGGATGACCATGCATTTGTCATGTTGGTGTTTCCGTACGCGGGGATTGATTGGAGATATTGTCCCAACATCCTCTTCACAACCGCCGAGCCTCTAGATGATAAAGGTAATATTAGTGTTGTCTTTAAATTAATCTAGTTTCATTTTATTGTTTTAATGAATTAGATCAATATTATTCTAGAACGTTCTTTAACTTATTTTATTAAATTATAATTAAATTGTCTAATTTTTTATGTATTATATATTTTGTAGACATCCGCACATTCGATGGGGACATGAATCCTCCCCCACCATCAAATGGAAGAGATGAAGAGATGGACGAGGCCCAAGAGGGTGAGTCACATCCTCATGGGGGTATGGGTGTCTGGGGCCATAGGGCTAGTATGTAATTTCGAATAGACTATAGTGACAGATTGGCCAGAGTTTTGGTTCAGGAGGGAGTCTGCCCTACATGGACTTGAGATATCAGCGTGGATCTGAGTTTCGTGGATATCTACAGGGATTGTCCACGCGATATGATGTCTCTTATGAGGCATATCATTAGATCTAGTATGGCACTAGCAGTGATGAGGGATGCAAGGCATGCAGTGGCAGATACATCAGATGAGGGTGGTGATGATGATGAGGATGATGATCATTATCATGGTGACGAGGGCAGTGATCATGCTACTTCTACGAAATAATTATTAAAAAATACATCACCAAGTATATTTGAAAGCCAAGCAAATGCATTTTAATCACTATCACATTATTTATCATTTAATTCTTAGCCATAAAATATTTCTTAATTCAATTTTTATTTATAATTACCATTGAAAAGAAAATTCAAAATTGTTCCATTATTCATTGTTAAAGTCCTCATAGAGTTATCATTACATGATGATTTATATTGATTTTGAACTAAACAAGAAGAAAAAACATGTTGGTTTGATTTCATTAGTGAATTCATAAATTCGGACACGCATGATATGATATGTACTCAACACCCATGCTTTTCCTCTTTATAGCTACCTGATAAGACATTATCAGGTGGGAGAACCTTATATTTGAATACCCTGCAGTTTGTGGGGAATATAATTGTACAACGTCAATATATAACATTCATAAAATCGACCATTTTTAATCTTGATTGTGTGACAAAATATAAGGAACTTGACCAATCATGTAATTCAACTACCTCAATATTGTCGAGAAACATGCATTCGACATGCCAAAATTTTCTTTCAAGGTGAAAAACAGCATCGTTGTCCTCGACTTAGTAGACTTTGCCTTACCGCCAAGTCCAAATAGAAGGGTGGTGGAAGCATATTTCAGGCGTTCGAATCAGGTATGAGTGATATGAGCATCATCCCCTAGCTCATCGTTCTAGAATGCATCTAACAACATTTGCTCCATCCCCTAGCTTATCGTTCTAGAATGCATCTAACAACATTTCCTCCATGACACTCGTATCACGTAAGTAATCATCCATACCAACCTCTGTTTGATGCTTCCATTGTCAACTTGTGATGAAGAACTACTATTGTTATAGTCATTCCTAAGTGGTGAATCTGGACATAGTGGGAATTGAATAAATGGTTCATACAACCATGCTTTGTATGCTTCCTCTCCAAGTCTTGCTCTTAATGTAGAATTCTCTGAAATTGACATTATAGTGGGGTCCACCGAAAGATGGTAGGTGGATCACTCATCATCACTAGAATCCCAATTTCAGAAAATGTTGAATATCATTAGTACAATATCAATGATATTAGTAAGCATATCAATGCAATTGGTTTGTTGAAATTACATTATACCAAACAATTATTACTATCATTGATCTAAGATTGCGGATGGAATATGTCATGTTCCAATTGACAGAGTTAAGAAGTTGTCCATTTTCATCTACAAACTTCTTGCAACATGGATCTTCTTAGAAGAGCTTCCTGCATTTTTGAAATGGAGGGATATTTTTTGCATCTGAACTCAATTCTAAATCAAGATCCTATAAATTTAGATACATTTTTATTCAAATTGACATGGATTAAAAACAAAAAAATCAAATAAATAATTAAAATATAAATCAAATATAAACTTACTCGAGATGGAAAAAGAGAACTCCATGAAAGACTTTGATTAGCAATATGGAACGACCTAGAACTTAAAAATTTAGAAATTTGATATTATTGAAGAATTAATTTGGTCGGGGTTAAGAGTGATTTCTACACTCCAAAAGCGAGGATACAATTACATCTTTGTTGCTCTTTATCAACCGAAAGGAAAATGGTGGTGGACACGTGGTTGGAAAATTAGATGTCCTCTCAAGGAAAAAAAATTATTTTGGCGCATTTTAAGCGGTGAGGTCCCGACTCAAGATAATATGTTGAGAAGGTTTGCCCAAGGGTCGGGTAGAGATGTGCAGTGTCATGTTGTTGGTGAGTCAATTGACCATCTTTTTCTTCATTGTTCATTATGTCAATCTATTTGGGCTCAAAGCAAAATCCGCAATCCGAAGGTCTTGATTTGGCAGGACTTGTTCGTGGACTCTGCTTGGTAGAATTAATGCTCCAATCCGACGTCTCGAATTATTTTTGCTCTTCCACTTATTCTCTGGGGTATATCTACAAGAATAAGTGGGGTATTTTTGCTCTTCATCAATCTTGATTTCATCTCCTCTCCTTGTCTCATTACAACTGAAGCCATGGTGATCATCAACCTTTTCCCTCAAGTTTCTAAACATCGTCGCGTGCGTGTGTTGGTAGAGGTTACCCCGGATAAAGATATCCCATGCGCTTTCTTTGACAGTGCCTCCTCGAAGATGGGAGGTCGCAGTGTTGTTGGTATCATCCTTCATTTATCCTCTGATCATTCCTATCAGATTTTCATTATTTCATTCCTATCATATTTCCATTGGTTTGGGAGTTGGTTCCAATAATTATGTAGAATTACTTGCCTACAAATGTCTTCTTGCCTTCCGCCATTGACCTTAAGAGTGTCTCAACTTCAAATATATGGAGACTCAAAATTAGTGGTTTCTTGGTTGTCTGGATCTCAAATTTGCAGAAATTTTAATTTGCAACAAATTTGCATAAATTTTAATTTGCAACCAATATTGCTTGATTCAATGAATTTAAAAAATATGCTCAATTTGTGTTCATGTCAACACATATACAAGGAATTGAACAAAGAAGTTGATGGTCTTTCAAAAGTGGCTCACCTTGGATATTCATTTCTGGCAGGTCACAAAGGTGCTCTGCGGTCACTAATGAATCACATCTTTCTATCGTGCTCCAGCTCCCCTTCCTGTTGGAGATTTATAGTGTTTTTACATGACAATTTATTTATTTAGACTCTGCGGTCACTAATGAATCACATCTTTCTGTCGTGCTCCAGCTCCCCTTCCTGTTGGAGATTTATATTGTTTTTACATAACAATTTATTTATATTATCCTGTATATGTATATTATTTTAACTAATAGACCGATTGACGGAAAAGACAAACTTTTATTTAAATTTTTTTTTTGATAGGTATGGATGACCAAACAAGACATTAAACTACAACTTCGAGTGCCTCTCAGCACAATTATATTATATTATATGCTAGTAAAGTATGTTGGGTGTTGTGTTCAAAGTTGATTACTATTTCAAGCCACAAAATCAAAGTGGTTTACGCAAGCATTGGTATCGTTAGGTTGATTGCTAACATGTGCAAGATCATGCTAATCATCATGTCCACTTTGATTACCGAATGTGTCTTTTTGCAAAATCCCACTTGATTATGCACCACGACTAACCTGGTATGCTGATTTGTTTTACTATCGCAATTTGCCAAAGATTACACAAATTAACGACTTCCTCTCATTGTACTGCCATGCCGCCTTTGATCTCCTTTAATGAAATTAAGATTCTTTCACTTAATTGATTGACCACTTCTAAAAAAAATGCAAGCTCCTCAACTTTAAGATACCTTCGTTAATATGATAATGGCATCAGTGACACGTTCATCCACACCCCATGGTTGGAAAATGTGGTTAACCAAAAATCTCTTCAAGTATGTCCAAGCTTCCTCCGGCTCTCACAATAAGATTAAACGTCACTCCATTAATGCCTGGTTAATCTCTCTTTGGAATAGTTGCGATGAGGAAATGGTGGGAGAACAAACCTTGAGCTCCAAGCTATGCGAGATCCCAAGGTTGGCCATGTCCAGAATTTACACGTTAATATCTCTATATTCCTTCACTCGTGTATTTTTCATATATATGCACACACCTTGCCAGGATAAATATTTAATATATGTGCAGACATCTTGCCATTACAATTCAGTACGAAGCTTATGTAATGTGATTATTTTAATGAGAATATCTGAAACATTTCCAACTTACTTCAAACAAAATGTGCAATCATTCAACTGAAATTTTATTTAACAAAATGTAGAAAACAGTGCTTAATTTAGCATTCGGAATGAAAGTGACCTTGTGGGCAGAAACTAATGCAAGCCTTTTGGGCTTTGCACTGCAATGTAAAAATGTATATCCAATAAATCAAACATGCTGGACATGTAAGTCTGAATAATACAAAGGCTTTATTTGCATCAAGATATAATACAAAGTGAGTTGACCCAACTGTTTAACCTAATAATAATACAAAGGAAGCACTTCACCGAACCTCTTTAACGTAATAATAGCAAAGAGTGGAATGCTTTATTGACCAGCAAGACCTTGAGATTTTAATAATCAATGCCCATCAACAGAGCCTTTCTTAAAAAACGCAAAGCCTAGCCCTGTAACCTTATTGGTTAGTATAAACTGACATTCTTACAAGCTTGTGTGCGTAGAAACAATAAAGAAATTCACCTTAGTTTAAAGAACGCCCCATGAAGAAAACGTCCCAAGAACAATCAAAAATGGCTCCTTCGACCAGTAAGTCTTCCCTAGAAAAATAAAATGACTCCTTCGACCATTAGGTCCTCCAATTGGCATCTAACTACAAGCGGCTTCAATAGCAAGGTCCTTTTTAACCCCTGGGCATGGATCTCCACCAAAAAGCTTCTCAGAAATACTTAACGAGCATTTTTGGAACCCCATGCATTTCTGCAAAACAATTAGTTAGTCAGCTAAATTTTTCTGACACGCACAAATACAAACAATGAAGCTAAATCCAGCTATACTGACTGCAGCTTAAGAGCACTTGGTAATCAATTTTAATAATTATTGACAGGTGGACCAAGAAGAAACAATCAATGCAAAGTCCAGGGTGAAAAAAATATGATGGATTGCAGCATGTTTTCCAATTGCAAATTATAATTGTCCCCATGGATCCATACAAAAACGATACGTAGATATATAAAAAAACTGATCCAAGGAGATATAATCCATCATTATGGGAATTGAAGAAGTCAACTGAATCGTATGAAACCAACCTCAATAACATACACAACCCAAGCAACAGCAAAGGCTGGGCACATGGTTCTATCTTAACCACTGCTGAAATTCTTAATTCCTAAAGATGATTTTCAAATATGCGGAATAGATATAAAAGAATCACCAATCAAAACAATTTTTTTTTAAATGTGTCATCTCTTACAGCACCAATATCATGTGACCAAGAGTTCAAAATTGGGGAAAGAGGGGTTCCCATGGTTAGGAGAAACTAATTCCTAAAATTTATGGAATGCACATGCATGCATGCGTCAGTGGATTGGCACATGCATGCATATGTGTGAGTGGATTGGGACATGCAAAAGTAACGTTTATATACACACAAGCACACGAGTTTCAGAAGATTTTGCCATAATTTGAAAAGTACTAACCTTCTTTATAATTGCAAATGAACTTGAAGAGTGGCAGTTTCCTTGTTGGAAACTTCCACATTCTCCCTGTGGAGTTCCAAAACTTGCAAACTTGATGGCTGAAATTTTTTGTCCTTTGGAACATTGGAGATGAACCTTTGGTATGTGCAATTTCTGTACTTGGTCAGTACTCTCAAGACGCCAGAAGTTGATAGATTGAGAATGGGATTCAGATACATGAGCACACACACTATCTACAGATTTTCTAACGAGTGAAACTCCAGAAGGAGTTCCTCCGATTTCTTCAAACAGTACCAACACATTTCCCGACGGTTGCAGCCACGATCGAGGAACATGGTACCTAAAACCATAAAAGATTTTGATGTTCAAATAATTTGAAATCCCTCCCACCAGATTTAGCCATTGTTAAGAGCTCATAGAATCCACCCTTAATGTGACAAACTTGAAAGAGTGCAGTTTATTATTTATACAATACAACATCGATTGAAAAATTCTTGCAACAAAATACGGATCACTCACCAGCGCTGAGAAGATTGGCCACAGTTTGTGGCACATTTGTGAGGTCGGTAAGTTCCTTCATAAGAACATCCATCTGAGCAGACACCTTCCGCAAGATATGACGGCCAGTACCGTCCAATGCTCTGCCCATTTACCCAAGCTTGGCCTTTTCCCATGGTGCCTAAATCCAATCCTAATGGATCTTCGCCAGCTGGTGCATCAAACACGGCCTGTACAACAGATAAATTTAGACTTTGTAGAAATAAGCTCTGGCAAAAATTTTATCTTACTCAATTTTTTCCGTCCAAGTATAACCAGAAATATGTTGCTGATACGAAATCTAGTTCCCACATTTAATGACCATTACCTTGTACCATGTTAGAGGCTGTCTTTGAGGAATCGCTACCCCTTTCATCCACTCAACAGTGTTATCTCCACTGGTGTGGAGATCCATTGATTCACCTTTCAATCCAATCTGCATGCATAAAGTATAAAAAAAAATAGCCTATATCAGGCATGATGAAACCAAAGATGGGATTATTCTCCGGAGAATTTATGATAGATATTTAGAATCGGTACATTAATTAGAGTTCTAAGGTCCAGTAAGTCATCCCAAGGCCATTGAAATATTTTTCATTTGTTTAGATTTCAAGAATGTAGGACCCAGTTGCTGCAGAATTTCAATAAGAGAACAAGAAAACACCTTTCCCTTGTTCACTATCTTAAAAAGCAGTAACAGGAAATCAGACATTGCTGTAACATTGGTCAGTTACCTAATATTGCCAAATTATTATGACCCTAAATATTACAGCATAACTTCACCTTTGACGACTGATCTTTGTTGTTTGTATAATTCTTCTTGAATATCATTTCAAGATGTGGAACACAAAACAAACTGGGATTTGTAGGAGAAACAGAAACTTAAGTTTGGCAATGAAAGATCAGAGTACTAGAAACAAAAACTGACAAAGGGAATGGCATGACGTTGTATAAGAACAGATTCTCCTTAAAATAAGTTTTTCCTCAGTTTTCCAGGTAATTATTCATTCTGTCTTGAATCATGATATGTATATCCATGTATTTCTACAATAACTATATGCTTGTGTTTCAGTTCGCAAAAATACCATCTAAAATATAAGAAAATAACAGCAAAGGAAAGCTTCAAGTTAAAATGGCTCTAACCTGATACGACCACCTTTGTGAGGACAAGTCCCGTGTTCCATCCTTGAAACCACTCAGGGTTATTGGACCCAAAACTCCTGCATTTGCCATCTCAAAATGGGGCCCAATATTCTTTACCACAAACAAAGAAACTCTTTCAGTAACTCCAGAGAAGTGTAACAGTAATAAGTAATTATACACCATTCATTTGTCGGTTGCTCTATTAAACAACCAACAATAAAACCTAACTATTGAACAGTTCAAGTTTAAGCTGTAGCTTATAGAGACAGGTATCTACCCAACAAAAAAAATGAAGGCAGGGAACACGAGCAGTGGCTTAAAAGGTTTTGAAGCCAACCTGTAGACCAACCGTCATACTCAAGAGAGAAATTTTGTTTGTTCCAGCATTTAACCTAACACCAGATGAAAACCTCACTTTCGGGTCCTCCTTCCTTCCATACTCGCTCCCTGAAAGCATCCAAGAAAACATTAAACCCAATTTGCATAACTCTGGAAGAAGTATAGCTCCAAGTTCTCTATACTCTTGATTTATTCTAGGAAAAAGCATCACTATCATAAACAAAAATTCCCAGTTATTTGATGGTATGAACCTCGGCACAGCAACATGTTGAAAAGTGTATAATTATAGCTAAAGTTTAATGTTAAGTGAGCAAATACCTGCAAGATCACCATTTATGAAGACATGTAACGCATCGCCTGCTGACTGTACAGTAAGGACTGGGAGACCACCATTCTTTAAAAAGGGTTCATCTTCATCAACTTCCACACTGCTCAAGACAGGATTTATTTAGTGTCTAGGAATGCATGAATCCACAAATGCATGCCTATGAATTAAAACATTACATTTAAATTCAAGCCTAATGAACTGAGCATCATCAGATACCTTTCCTGTCAATATTATAGGCATCATGTTGAAAACCACAACATCAACAGTTGAAACGAGGATAAATAACATTTGTTTTAGACAAACTATAAAACAGTATAGTTGCATGGGAAGGCAAAAACAAATTTATGAATCCTAGGATTCATGTTAGTACTCCTCTTCTCCCAATTATAAGGTCTGAATATATTTTTTTCAAATTTCACACAGATTCAACGCACGGGCCAATGCAACTGTGATAAATGAGCAGGGGATAATTCAAAATAGGAAAGGAGAAAGACGCAAAAAATCAGATACAGATATCAAACTTAACAAAGAAGCAATCTTAACATACAATTTGGAAGTTCAAATTAAAAAAGGTACAAAATTCAAATCACAAGGGCATCCACTAAATTTTCAATTCTGACCACACTAATTGGCATCAGTGAAAGAAAAACTTCAATGAAAAAACAGGATAAGGAAACTATGGTGTCTCACCTTGTTATGTACCACAAGTAATCAGTATTATCTCTTGTAATGTTTATCTGCTCTAGCAAACCCACTGCAGTGATGGAATTATCTTCAAAAGAGGCAATATTTTCATCAATAGATCCCCAATCAAACCCTCCAACAGGTTCCATTTTCATTTTTGATGTTTGTACGTCAACCTATGACAACGAGAGCATCATCTTTTAAATAGATTCTATAGTAATATATGCATGTAGATTTGGTAAAAAGAGGCCAAAGACACCTCATAATGGAAGGTAGAAAAGCAATGCATTGAACTAGAAAACTTGATGTTATACACTAACAGAAAATGCTGAATTAGAAAACAGAACAATTTCCAGAGAAATTTATCCCCACGATACCCAATCTATTAATAATTTAATAGTTAATCGAGCATGTGACATGCTACAATATACATGCAAGCCAGGCATCAGAAAAACCATGACAAGTTGCATGAGCCTTAATGCTTTGAGATAGAAAAGAATAAAGAAATAAATAAATAAAGCTAGAATCACAACTCCAATAACTCAAGCTTATCACCTTTGCAGTATTGAAAACCACATTTCTGCAATCAGGGAGAATGCTAACAGACCACGGAGCTATTTTATAGTGCTGACCATTAAAGATTACTCTTCCAACATTATTTGAATCCAAATTTACAAGAAATGCAGCAGCACAATTTCCAGGTCCTGCATAATATGCATAAGCCTGAATAGACAACACATAAGTCAGTTCTGTCTTGCATAGCATCCTTCAAGAAAGTAGGAGAAACTTCTCTATGTCTACACAGAAAACATATATGTACAGTGCAGTCAAAGAAAACAAAGCTTACTTGCTGGAAGTGCCCAAGCGATGTAACAACAGGATCACCACTAACTAAAGCAGGCTCACAAAGCTTTATGGCTTTGTGTAATTCCTTAAGATGACCCCACTTTGGCTGTCTAATAAGTCCTGCCAAAGACAAAAAGTCGAAAGCAATAGGTTGTGTTCCAAAGGTCAGAATCCATTTCACTATTCACAAGGCTGCATATTGAAAGTTAAAAGCAACCATTACGTAAGACTTGAAGAAATTCACATCATAGCTAATGAACAATAATTCTAGCTTTCTGTTGTTTCTTAATCTTCTGACAATGCTTTTTCTATGGCAGTTGCTTTATATTGCACCCGAGAATAGAAAAGACATTACAGCAGAATTCAATTCCCTTGCCAAATAAATAGATAACCTGATAGATTGCCTAAGGATGAAATTCAAGTCCTGAAAATACTTCTCTCAATTTTGCACTACTGTGAGACATATTCAAGTGAAGACTGTCATAAAATATCACATCCAAGATATAACGTACCATATTCATCTATGGGTGCATCATAGTCATAGGAGGTTGCAATGAAAGGCCCACCTGCTGTACGGCCAAAATTAGTTCCTCCATGGTACTGCAATAGAAACAAATCCGAATCATACATAATTTAGTAAAAACTTCCATATATGAACGTCACATGCTAGGGCAATCCAATTGTTAATGTGCAAATCCTACCATGTAGTAGTTTACAAATGATCCACCCTTCACTAAAAAGTGAGCAACTGCAAAGGCCAGATCTTCCACTGGTCTACGAGGAGATGCACCTCCAAATTCAGTATACCTAGAAAATCAGAGACAATGTTTCAGATTACTATAAGTTCAAATCACATTTACCACTGATTATAAACATTGCAGCATATCTGCATTTTTCAATTTGTTGCAATAAAGACTTTACTGCAGAGCCTAGAATCTTCATGAGATCAGTTTATTGAAGGATGCATTTCAAAATTAATTTGAATGTGAAGTAATGGAAGCTGTTATTCGGAATTCCTTCAGCTGTTATTGAAGGATGCATTTCAAAATAATCAAAGTACCAGCCACTCCAGGCTTCCGTCCACATTGTTGGCTTGTAAGGCTTGTTAGGTACGAAGTTGTCGCAATAGAAACCATTGCAAGTGTTTATCTGTTACAAATATTAAACAAGAAATAAGGTAAACAGTGGAACCTCAAATATCACTATATGGATTATTACAAGAAAAAGAAAAACAGAATGCAGGACCCTGAAAACCCCACAATCTATTACATGGCAGCTGTCCCCGAGTACACGTGATCAGGTCTTCCCCAAACAGTTAATAGAACAAAGATTGCAGCACCAACAATCAGTCAAAGACCTCTGCAGGCAGAGGGAATATGCAAAGCTAACTATCGATTTATCTGGTGCAACATTTTCTTACAATTTGACTAGTTCATCCAGAGACAGGGATCACCAAGTGCCCAGATGAAGATATTATGGTGTAAACATAAGTGAATATTGATAACAGAGCTTACCACAGGGTCTGGTGCATCATCTTGTTTGCACATAACCCAAGGTACACCTGTATCCATTCCCACGGCCATCTGAGCAGCCCAATTCATATATTGCACTCCAGCAGACCCATACTCCACTTCTTCGGGTTTATACTCATTTTCTACCTGTAAGAACACTTTGTCATTAGTCATGATATTTGGAAATCAAACCATGAGTATATACAAAGTTCAAATCATCCATGCCGGATCACTCTTTTCTGCAAATATAATGAATCAAGCAATTGACTACCAACCAAAATTTAACATATTTTACCAGGAGGGATCAAAGTATACCTGGGCCATAATAATTGGTCCACCTTGAGATTCAAACAGCCCTTCACTTTTCATCATGTCGACAACCTTTTTTGTGAAACCTTCCATTGCATTCTGTAAAATACCCAAACATACATTCATAAATGTAACAAGAATGATATGATTTGAAAGTATGTGACTCACTGACACTGACAGTTTAGAGGACACTACAATGAACATAAGAATTCAAAGGAAATAGAAGGGTATTCATAGAGGTCAACCTTGAAAGGTTCATTATCTGTTCTGAAACTGATGCCAGGAACATATTTCAACCAAACTGGAAAGCCTCTGCAGATATATCAAAAGATTAGTATCCGATGTTATAAAGACCTGGTAGATCTTGAACAGAGAGGACCTTGCAGAAAATCAGTCAAAAGAAAATATACCCGAAATTCCATTCTGCGCAAACATAAGGGCCAACGCGAAGATGAACATAAAGTCCTGCCTCCTGGGCAAGCTTCACAAACTTCACAAGATCTAATCTTCCATCAAAATTGTACTGCAGCAGCAAGTGGCAACAATGCAAGCAAGAGGTAGAATTAGCGAACAGCGAAAGATATATCACAGGGGTTTATACCTTCAAAACCTGCAACATACTTCTACTCACATCCCACAGACATTTCTGTCGACTTTAACCCATAAATAAAGTGCCATATCATCAATCTACCACTACAAAATTTATCTTGATTAGACTGAAAAGTAGCTTTTAAAGTATTATATACACATCAGATGCATCATTTGATAATAAGGGTAGACGAACAGCTAAAGACCTGCACAAGACAGTTATGCTTTAATATATCCAAATGTCCAAATACAAATGTAAGAAATGCAATGCCTTGCTGCTTGCATTTACAACGTCAGGACAGATTTCAGCTTCCGCGGAGTTCATATATGAACGTTTTTCCTGACAGGCTGAACGAGACACAAATTTTATAGCAACTGTTGAGAAACTTAATGTCTAGCAAGTACCCATTATGACCCTGAAAGCATTGGATAAACGTCGCAACCATGACTGCTGCATTCAGCCTTAGCCTTCAAAAAATACGATGTGAACATGAAAATAGGAGTTGCAATCCAACTCCTATGTGAGGTATATAAATTTAAGTTTGAGAACAATTTCTGACCCTTACCTGAGAAGGTGAACTCTATACATAACAATTTCTACAAACATATGATGAGCATTGTAAGATGCAATGAAAAGGGAGAATGCTGTTAGACCACTATGGGAAACTCTTCTCCTACCGGTCAGAAACAAACTGAAATGTGACTACTCTTCGACTGTTAAAAATATCTCAGTAATAGTCTACCAGGACATCATTTACTGGAATCTGTTTTACCATAACAGTCCGTCCAATGTGGACCACTACATACTACCTAAAACATTTCAAGAATGCTCAGGTTCGTCATGAGAGCCCATAAATTGCAAGGCAGTGGCTCAATGTGATTACCATTCCATTGCTATACTAGGAAAAAATCTCAGCAATGGCCTGCCAACCCGTCATTACTGAAATCCGCCTTACCATAACAGTCTATAGAAAGTAGGTTCTCAGAACCTACCTTAACATTTCAGAAATGCCCAACTGGGTCACGAGAGGTCTTACATTGCAAAGCAATGGCTCAATATGATTACCATTTCACTGTCATTCCGACAATACAACTCAGTAATAGCCTTGCGGCACATTATTACTGAAATCTGCCGTAACATAACAGTCCATGGAAAGCAGGTCACAAGAGACCTGTCAATCGAGGCCTTGCATTGCAAGGAGATGGCTCAATGTTATCATTTCACTGTTATGCTAAGGAAATATCTTTGTAATAACCTCCCAAACACATTATTTACAATCCGCCTTCCCATTATAGTTCATGGAAAGTGGGTCACTAGATACTACCCTAACATATCAAGAATGCCCAACTGTATCAAAAGAGGCCTTACATTGCCAGGCGATGGCTCGTGCATGTTCCAGAACACATAAGTCTGTATGACGTCCAGCCCTCCATCCTTAGCCTTCTTGATGAGATCCGGCCACATCTGCAATACCCGGTAAACTGACACAGTTAAGTACTGAGACTACAGCCCAAAACAACTATTTATATGCCAATTAAGCACAAGCACAAGCCCAAGAGTTCAATCAGCATAACAGGGCATGCCAATGAAACCCAAAACGGATTTCCACCACAGAGGCTTTTCATGAAGGGCGAAGTAGCAATTTCTAGATACAGTTATATTCAGCTAAGGAACAAATCTACATTCTATTAGGTTCACTCATATTATTGTTAGGCATCAGTATTGCAGTAGATCAGTGAGATGAGCTATTAGCCTAACAAATTACAGATAACATTTATGAATGTCAGAATTTGAGAAAACAAATGTACATTGCATAAGAATAAAAAGCTGGAATCAAAAGACCATATATGTATATACCTCAGCGGTACTCCTTGGGTAGTGAATGGATCCGGAAATGAGAATTCTGCGTTGCCCATTAATCAGCAGAGCCTTATGGTCGTATGTGACGCCGCATTCCACCAAACCCACAGCTAACATCACGCTCAAAACCAGAAATGCAAACCATCCAGAGTCCCCCATTGCTTCAGTTCACGTTGCAGAGAGATGAAGCCCAATGTGAAGCTCCGCTATGTACTGGCTACACCCCACCTCTGGCAATGAAGCGAATGGAGGGAAATTTAAACCTGAATTCGGAGAGAGCTCTAATTAAAAAATGCATCCAGTCTCAGTTTGGCTGCCATAGCTGACACACATTTTGAGTGTGTACGGGCTGGCAAGAACCTCGAGCTGTGCACATGCAGAATGACAGACCGCTCTCGTTTCAAACTCAGCCTTTGGAGCGAGTCTTGTGAAAGACCCTGGTTCGCGGGTTCCCTGATTTGTAGGTCTCTGTCGACTCTGTGGAGGGGTGAGGTGTCCGGGTTGGAAGTTGGAACGTGGTGAATTTTACCGTCCCGTTTTAGCGGATTTTCAGTTTTTGTTTATCTCTTTTACCCATCTCCTGCCAAAGAACAACATTCGGATAAACTATCGGTGGTGTGTTTTGTATTGGGAACTTGCGATAGTAGTTGAGGAAGAACTCATCGCCATTGTATCGATGTATGCAGCCATGTTTTTTCTCCTGGCATTGTGCCTGTAATGTATAGCGGGCTAATTGGAAGGGTACGGTTAAATTGCGTTGTCAATGGTTAATCCCAAGTTGTTACAGAATCTCAGTCCTGGATCTACTCATCTACTTTGAACGGATAAGACAGTATTTATGAAATAAACTCATCTCGACCGTCTTAAATTCAATTATTATTTGATTTAGTCCTTTTCTACTTAAAAACAAATTACTTCTTTACTGGACGAGTCAATCAGACTTAATTGTCTATTTTCTTAAGAGCATTATCTATCCACTATTATTGATTTTAACTGTTAAAATATTCAGCATTTAAAAAACAGTTAGATGAAGATTTTTATTTTTTCAATCCAATATAATTCGAATTTGGGGAGCTAAGTCCCATTCAAAATATGTATAAATTGATTTCAAAATCCACAATAGAGAATTTAAAGATAAGAAAATTTCCCAAAACAATTTATTATAATATAGAGTAGTAATATAATGAACAAAAATTATTTTAAAAAATTTTATGTTTTTATTAAATTTAAGATTTTTTAAATTGAGATGATTTTGATTTTTTTTTTTATTATTGATTTCATGTTAAGTCTATATTTTATTTCTCTAGTTTTGAATATGTGATTTTTTAGGAGCAAATGTATGGTGGAATCATTACACCCACTTCAACTATATAGATAAATTAAAATTAATTTTTTTATATATCATAAATATTATCAACCAATAATTTAATGGACTTTTTTAATGAGTAGAACAAGATGCATTTTAGTTATTTAAATTTATGGATTATGTGATTAATGCTGAAAACATTTTCAGAAACAAAATGAGTCACATAAGTCTAAAATCAGAAATTCAATCTCTTGTTTTTCTAAATCACTTCTCAAACAATAACCTTTGAAAATTTTATTTAACCTTAAAAAAATAATAACAATAAAATGAGTTGAGTTTGAGTTGAGTTTATTGTTCATTTAATTTATGATAGGTTTACAATCCACATATTATGGACCCATGATATAAACTGCAAAATACTCTCTTTACACTAATTGCAACTAAATCCTATAATAACAGTAATACTTTTTAAGTCAAGTTTCACTAGCACAACGGATGGGCCTCTTTAGCAACAGTTGAGAATGGGTCTCCTTAGCAAGACTACCAGAATCAAACCTCACAAAGTTGTTTCCCTCGTGTTAGTGTTTCCCTCATGTTAAGGGGAGGAAACACCCTTAAATCTAGTGGCCCAAGTCAAATCTATTACTCAACAACAAACAATGATCATAATACATTTTTAGGAGAAGTATTCATAGCGGCTATCATTCCAAAACTAACTAAATCACTCAACAACAAACAATGATCATAATACAATTTTAGGATAAGTATTCATAGCAAGAGTGACAGAGAGTAAGATGTCACAAGGCCATTATATCAAGTTATAGCCTGTCTTCTTCTTTTTTTGCCACATCAACCGTTATGTTATGACTGCAACCCCAATGCCCATTTACACAATGTCCTCATGATCTCAACCCCCATCTAAATCTTTCTTGATCAACATTCCAACTAATAAAATTTCTTACAATAAATTATCCAAAATCATTTAATAGAATTAGTTATTTAAAATAACATGATCAAATACCATAGATTATCTAAGCCTTAGTCTAACTAGATTGTTTTTTTGCCCTGAAAATCACGTATAACTATAAACCTCAATATTTTGGGTGTCATAGAGGTTTTTGATAGTGCTAAACTTCATTTTTACGATTAAAAACATGATTCAAACATTGCTACTACAATATTTCTTAAAAAAAATTGCCCAGATTCCATAGACAACTCCTCTATTTAATACAATGAACTTATAAACCACGTTAATAAAATTATCAAAACAACCAAATTATTTATAAAATTAATTTCACTCATAAATAAAACATTTAAATAAATATAATGATCAACTTTAATCAATATTTATAAATAATATTTTTAACAATATAAATAATTTTTAAATTTATATAATCAAATTAATTATAAAACCAATACTATCCATAAATTGAATATCCAACTAAACATAGCGTATCTAACTAAACATAGGGTACAACAATGTCGTTGATACTCTGTTTTACATATCTCAACACCTCTTACTATTATTCATTGCAAAGCATCGCCACTTGTACGCTGGGCCCCTCCTTGGATTTGCTTTATTTTGCCTTTCATAAAGGAGCATAAAAGATATTACTTCTTTTCGTATAGTGGTTTCCATCCCACCATGGTTGGCAGGTCGGTGAACAAGTGAAATGTGCAAAAATGCAGTTTTACAAGTGTTCACATCCATTTGGTTACTTTCTTTCCAAAAACTAGAATCCAATGCCAACCGTTCTCACAACCTTTCACTTAATCATTAAGTATTGCTAATTCTAGTCTGTAACACCTTCGTGTGAGAATTTCTCAACACAAGGATCCTATGAGCATTATACATAACTTTTCATAAAGAGGAAAGCACGTGTGAAATCCACAAAATTCCTTACCAATACAGCTTTTTAATATCGTTATTATAATATATTTATTACCTTTCATGTTTTCTTTAATTTATATACAGTTTTATTTTTATTATTCGTGGATAATATAACAAAAAAGTGAAAATAGGTTTAATGGTAAGTTGTATTTAAAAACTCACAAAATAATTTAGAAATTTGGGTAAGAATATGAAAAATTTAGGCAATTTTTTTTGAAAATCTGGATTATATTAAGAATTTTGCTTCTGTGATTTCCATAAATCTAAATAGTATAAAAAAATTTAGTAAGAATATGAAAAATTTAGACAGATTATATTTTGCTTCCATGATCCATAAATAATTAAAAAAATTAAAAAATTAAAAATTAAAAATTAAAATTAAATTGGTGATAATCAGGTTCAAGAATATTTTGTCTACTCATTTTGAACCTTATAAAAATTTGAATCAAATATTTAAAAACAAAAATTTATTAACATATATTATTATTATTATTATTTTATTAATTTATTAGTTTTATTTATTTATTTATTATTATTTTATTTTATTTTATTTTATTTTATTTTAAGACTAAAGAGAGGAAAATAATATATTTAATTAATTTAAAAATGAATTAGTTAGTGGTTGTATATATTACTATAATTATATTAATCAATATTTATTTTTATTCTTACGTAATAAGAAAATTTAATAGGAAAAATCCTAATTACTAGATATTTCAATCGAACATAGCAAAAAATGTTACAATTAGGAAAAAAAAAAGGTTAGAAGAGGTGAACGGACACAATGGAGAGACCGGCGGGAAGAAACAACTAAGTATGAAGGGCAGGAATCCAGCATCTGCGAACACTCCACCCATCATCCCTGTTAAGGAGGTTTACTAGTCTCTTTTCAATTTCTAAGGCTTCCCTTAACTTACAGTGGCGGAAATGGTCAACCCTCGCGATTACTTTAGCATCCTCAATGCATATGTGTGATGTTTTGTTTTCTCAACATGCTTTTCTAAGGCAAAGAAGCAATATCTACCATGCTTAAGGTCAGTGGTGTGTTCATAAATTCTTTAATTAATGGATCGACCAATTTCACTGATGTAGGGCATCCACAGGAGCAAGGAATTAAGTAAACACCCTTACCATCCTTAGGGGAAACCGGGTCCTTAACCGATCTCAACGAATTCTGACTGGGGCGAAGGGGCTTGAAGGTAGAGGAGATATTATGTCTCCTAAGGATCCTGGCGACTTTATCAGTAGTGCCTTGAATAGTCAAATCTGGATTATAGTCAAATTTCAAGATTTTGGGTGCCCGAGGTTTTTGATGGTGTTGAATCCATTTCCACCATCAAAAAACGATTCGAACACTCCAACTATCTGATTTTTTGAGAAAAAAAATCACTGGCAAAAACTTGTCGTCTGGGCTATTCTATGGCATCGGTAGACAATTTGTTTTTGTCATCCAGGGTATTCTGTGGCGTCAATGACAACTCCTAATAATAATAGTTGTGTGTCAAATGGTTTGAAACGCATCGATAAAACTGAATTACACTCATGGTTTGAAACACATTCACAAAACATTGTGTGTGGTGTTTTGTTTTTTACATGTTTTGAGATTCATTTCCGAGAGAAAGTGAATCATACTACATGGTTTGAAACGCATCCACAAAAAATTGAATGATTTGAAAAGCATCCACAAAACTTTGATGATATAATTTTTACCAAATATTTATGAAAAAATAGTGTTTTGCTGTTTACACTTTTTAAGATTCCTTTCCGAAAGAAAATAAATCATACTAGATAATTTGAAACGCACAGTTGATAATTTGAAAAACATCCACAAAACACTTTAGTTTGAAAAACATCCATAAAACTTTGATAATATAATTTCTACAAAATATTTTCTTACTCTTCCAGAAATATATATATATATTATAATATATAGAGTAAGTTAAGGTATTCTAATCAGATTTTGTCCACCATAAAAATTCCTCGCCACTTGAGATGAAAAAACTTTATGCCTAGTCAGAAAAATTGCTCACTATTGAAGTCGTGGGCTCGTGTATTAACTGTCAAAGTTAAAAACTCGGATTCTAGACGCTTTCGATTTACGAGTGCACCATGGGGCCCACGACGCCCAATGTGATTTTTTCTTTCAACTACCTCTTCACAATGAACTAACCGGGGTTAGCTAAGCTTACCAGGGTACTGCAGGGTCTTACTGTCGTCCACTCGGAATTCTCTCCTCTGCCTTTATTTATTCCGTCAATTAATTGATAAAGCGCAAGAAACGGGATTCTGTTGTGCACTAACCGTCTAAAAACTCTACCGCATATCCGCTTCAATCCCGGCATTTTATGTAACGCTGACACAGTGGAGCCTCGCCTTCCTCCGCAGAAGCGAATGCTACAGCAAAACATAAAAGTGATGCGTGGAACCAAAAGCCGCTTGTTATTGGCTTTCAACACGGCATCTGTTGTTGGCAACTTACACATTTCAGATTTTAATGCCGACATTAAATGCCACACCTCGGTCAGGAGATTTTAACGGTTACCGTGAAATACTAACGGCCTGCGGCTGCCGTTATTCGAGCCTCGAAAGCGAATCTTGACAGAAAACTCCAACACCGACCCTCGCACGTGTGAGGCAATTCCGAGTGTGGACGCCGTGAGTAACCATCCGCTCGACTTTCCAGTCTCGGGTTCGAGTCCTGTTGCGTCCAACAGTCAAGAGTCAAAATTACGCGTTTCTGTAAACCCCGATTTCATCATAAATGTGTATTAAGAAGTCTGGCTCGCCTCACAAAACCGATCCAATCGCCTCATTGAATTACCAAGTTACTGAACTAGAATTCAAAACTCAGTTATCTGCACAAGTTGCAGCAAATTGCAGCTGATCTTCAGCTTTAATTCCTGTCTTTTGAAATCTTTTAATACACAAAATTAGTTTTCAGACAGTTAAAAATGAAATTGTAGTTTCGTACAGAGGTTCTTAAAACCCTCCACATGTCTAAACCACAGCTCGAGGGGTCCGAAATCTGTCAATTGCCATGAAAATATCCCTGCCAAACGTGGCCAACCAGTTATTAGCCTTGCGATCTCGGAACCTGCAGTCTTGACCGGCGAATTCCTTGGTTAAACAATATTTGTCTCTAAATTTGGCAGAAGATGAAGCTCCTGTATTTTTCCATGTGTCCGGCTTGCGGCCAAGACTGACACATGTCGGCTTCGGCCATTGTGCCAGACGAAGAAAAATTTTGTTGAATATTTTACGGTTTACAAGCTGGCTGCACTGGAGTCTGGTAGGTATGTGGATATCCCGCCGTAATGGTGTACTGTGTTTTGCAGTTTCAGACTTTCAGTTGGCTATGGCCCAAACAGAAAACCGTCAACAAATGTTCTATTTTACTTTTACAGTCAAGAAAAAGGGTAAAAAAAAGTTGTTGAGACGACCGCGCTTTTCCAATTTCATCATTAAGGAGAACAAATTAACCAAACGGATCTGGATAATTTTTTTGAAAGTGTTGTATCACATGCTTCAATTTGATCTGGAATTTGGTAGGGATATTTTAGGATTTCAGGTTTTAGTTATGATTTTAAGTTTTAGATATGTTATTGGCAGAGTTTAATAAATAAACCATACGGATTTGGATAAATTTTTGAAAGTGTTGTATCACATGCTCCATTTCTTTCTTTTTTTCTGATTATACTTTTACTCAATTTTATGTGGAATTTGGTAGGGATATTTTAGTATTTTAAGTTTTAGTTATGTTATTTACACAATTGAGGGTCATCGAGGGTCTTCGAGAGTTTAATCAGCAAAATCCAAATCCAAGTAGTTTAATGATTTTTCAAGATTTTAGTTTTAATGTATTTAAAATAGTTTTAATGTATTTAAAAACATTTTTTTTTAAATGATAAGAAATCACAATTTTATTAAAAAGAATTGAATAGTTTAAAAAATAAGTTTTATTTTAAATATTTTGATTTCAAATATTGCCTCATATATATAGAGATCACTATGAGACCATTTATCATTTTTTTTATGATTTGATGATTATAGTCATTTACTAGCCATTTAATTTATAGTGAAATGTATGTGTGGCAATAGGGTTGGCAACAAATAAAATTTTAAGATTAAAGAACTTTTTAATAACACAAGTAATTCTGGTTTTTAAACTTCCGTGGTTATAGTTATTGTAATCAGAAATCGGATTATCCACGGTATCATAGAAGACTTGTCACAAGTAATCACAATCCCTCATTGGGGTGTTAGCCACCACATCAACATGCATCACATCATGGAATGATCTAGGGCATGCGGATGGCCACTACCAAGTGTCATGTCGACCGTGTAACGTGTAAGAAAGGCAGGATTAAAATGGTGATATATGGTTCGGCAACAATCCCTACTCCAAGTGCAAAGGTGGTGGGAGACAAGTATAATTTCCAGTTTTTGTTCTATGCATTGCTTATGGTTTGCTAAGTCCTCAGAGGTCTTGCCTTAATTGCTCTAACGTGATTGACCATGCGAGCAAAGGAAGTATGTCTGCAAGCCATTAATGGCTCCTCACAATACAGAGAGAATGTTTCTCTTAACTTGTGTGTCACATTACACACATGTCGGACCTTGGTCCTTTCCTAGCAGTGTAATGGTCCTTCAACAGCATGCGACGTCTCTTCTTCTTGGATTATAAATGGCTTTAGTCATGCAAGGGTTGGCGTTGGTACGTAATATCCTGTAAGGAGGTGTGTAATATTGTAAGGTCTTTTGTGTTATATTGTTCTCTCATGCTTGGCACGACCTATTCAATGAGTCGACAATCATTCTTCCATTTTCAGTGGAGTGAAGGTCTCGAGGACATAGATTACATCTATTTGCAAAGGTTTTTGCAATCAATGTTTTTCATTCTAATCTTGCATAGTGCAGCCTTCGGCCCTATTTTTGAACTAGTGGTTGTGTTATTCTCATTAACGCTTCAGGGTCTTAATTTCCCAGGTATTTCTTTGAACTGTCCAGTATTGGTGTGCGGGGTTTGGTACCTGGGTAATTTCTTTATCTAGTTTAATGGTGTCTTTTTCTTTGCTTCCCTAAAATTACTAAGGGGTTTGCTCTGTTTCCCAATATGTCAATTTGGGGAGTCTTGTCTTTTATTCATGTTCTCACAGGATTTGTCGTTGATATAGTATAACACAGGTTGCATAATTATCATTTCTAGTTTACCCTCCTCCTCATGCACATTGGTCCCTCACATCATTATCGTTTTTTCCTTCCCTTTCTTGGCTACGACTCTCACTGACCTCAAAGTGTTCTTGCAGTTGAAACTCTATTTAGTCATCTCGGTTATGTAATTTTTAACTCCTTTGAAATTGTTGTGAAAAGAGCCTTTGGCGGGTATGTGTTTTTCCCACCATGGTGCATTGCCTGTTATCTTGATGATGTAGCCCATTGTCGAAATACCTCACATTTACTCCTTGTCAATTTGGTCTCACATCTGTTGCAAAACCCTCAAGGCAATATTGCAGCGAAGTTACATTCCCTTCTAGTGCACATTTCCAATCAACTATGTCACCTTGATAGAGAATGGAAAGTCATAGGGGAGGCTCTAGTAGTAGGTCTAGTTCTTAATCCATGTGTTTGTTCGGGTGGAATTTTTTGGCGACTATGTTTGACACAATCCCACCGGAAGTGAGAAGGGAGATTTGACAACTTGAGTCCCAAGAATTTGGAGAAAATTTTATTTTCAGACTCTAAGGTGGGTAACTCAAAATTCAATTGGATTCCAGACCCTGGCAAATTCCGTAAAAGAAAATTGCACTTTCTATATTATGTTGCATGCCATCAACAATTGGATTCTTTGCTTTGATTGGTCATCCAGGTAAAACAAGTGGACCACTACAGGATATTTGCGGGATAAGAGGATTTGAAAGGTCTTCTCAAAAGCATACGGTATTATTTAGATGATATTCTATTACATCTACAAAGGGTCGAGAAGTATGTTGTGTCAGATTCATATTCAGATTCATGGAATGCTTCTAAAACTCTAGCGGCAATCAACACTCCGCAGGTCAACATTGCACCAATTGTTCCAACAATCAACTCTGCACCATCTATTCCCATTGTTCCTTCAGCAAATGGGGCTCCTATGTCCTCGGTAGTTATCTCTAACTAAGGTATCAACTCTCCAATCGCTTGTTCTCCAGTCGCTCTCCAGTGTCTCTAACTTTAGGTCGTTCTCAATTTGCTTGTATAATTTTGGCTCCAAGGCTTACCATCATCCTCATCGTGAATGTGAAAACCTCTCTTCTTCCCCTCATGGTTTTTCCATGGTTATATTGTACTCTCTATGTGGGTTTATGTTTTCTTCCTTTTGTACTCAATGACTTGTTCTTGTGCTACCAGTATGTTTCTGGAGTTGCATGAGTAATATATATTTTGATGTTGTTAAAGGAGATTACAGTCAAGTTCTCTGAGCAAGAAAAAGCTCCAATGGGTTCCAAATGGCTTAGATTAAGAATTTTGTAAACTTTCATATGAAGCAGTTATCTCAAGGAACTCTCTATAAACACTTTTTTGTACTCTCTATAAACACTTTTTTATCAATAAAATATTTTGTGTCGATGTACAAATAAAAAACACAAGTAATCACAAATCCCTATATATAAAATGCAAATACTTTAATAAATTTAATCACATTTTTTTTTATATAGACATATGAAATATTTATAATAAAAGCAACTATAAATTTTAAGACCCTCTAGACATGGGCTTAAAAAATGTACTCATACAATTTTTAAGAAATATTATAATTGTCACTTTATTTAAATCGTATTTTTGAATATATAAATGAATTTAATATCATGAAAACTCCAAAACTTTTAAATCATTCATATTATTTAACTATTTAATTTATATAATTGAGCTTGTGATATAAAGTTAGTGGTGATTGAGATTTACACGTATATTATGAGTTTTTATATTAATTTTTCTAACATATGTTGGTATATGTTAGTATAGGATTTGAAAGAAAATATTCGTATTAAGATCATTCTCTTCACATGTGTGGCTTGGAATAATAAGATCCCGACGTGGGATAATCTATCCAAAAGGGGCTACCAGGGCCTAGGTAGATGTCCTTTGTGCACTAGCTCAGGTGAATCTATACTACACCTCCTCCTACAATGTCTAGTTTCACTATAGGTTTGGAAACAAGTCCTCTTGTCTTTAAATATCCCTTATAGGGATTTCATCTTCGTGGAACATTGTATTCGCTGGTGGATCTCATGTAGAGGACACAAGAAAACCTTTGCATTTTATGTCATGTGGGAACTGTGGAAAGCTAGGAATAACTGGATCTTCAATGAAAGACCCGTCGATATTAATTGCATATGCACCAAAATCTTGGCATGTTTGGAAACGTTGGATGGTACAGTGCAAACAAAACAGGTATCCAGGTCACAAAATTTTCATCCTACTATCCATTTTCCGGCAGGTATGTTTGACGGGGCAGCACAGTCGGGTAAATGTGGATGCAGAGCTTGGATCAGAGTATCTCCACACTCCTACAAACCACATTGGCAGGGAGGTTTTGGTACAAATACCAGGGCCGAAGTGTTGGCTCTTTGGGGGTTGTTACGGTTTTCCAGAGTAAAACATATACACCAAATTCACATCTATGGTGACTCCAATGTTGAATTTCATGACCTTAGGTCTAAGATAGAATCTCAAATATCTGATGCTACCAAACCAAGAATCTCAACATGGTTTCTTAGCACAAAAAAACAATATGATGTAGTAAACCAATCACGTGCACAATAAGAATAACAACAACAATATATGTAACCCAAATTTGTTATATAATCAACATATAGTACAACAGTCTAGGGCTCATGTACAAGGGATAATGGCCCTCAATTATACAAAAGTACAAGAGTACAAGATACAATGAAAAACTTGTTGCTTTAGTGCACAATCACAACCTTTATGTCGTATCTCGTCCTTTCGGTCCTTCTCTTCTGATCTGCTCTCTAGATGCCCCTTAGTACATCAAGGAAAAACACATAGAGACTCTAGGTGGGCTACCACCTATCACTGTTGCAAGTCACTTATGCTACAATCAACACGAGTTGATCCAATATGCTCTTCTAGGTTGGCCAATACCTAAGCTCCAATCTGCCTTCTTGTAGTCCACAAGACCATCAATGTACTACACATTAGGCTCTACAACTTCACCCAACTGTCAGTTGTCAAGCTATCTTTATGACTTCTTGTCAAGGGTTACTTTGGGTCACCAACACATTGCCCTCCAGTCCAATGGCACCCAAAGGAATCACTGTGAAATTTGCTCCTGGGAGGGGCTTCTAACCACCAAGTCAAGCCCTCCAAATGGCTCCCATGGGTTGCAACAAATCTGTCCACACTAGGAAAGTCTTCCGCCTAGAAACAATTCAACATAGATACAACATATACATATCTCTTGATTGGTGCAACATAGTTTCAATTTAGGCTCCTGGTTAGGGAAATATGGCAGTCCTCATCAGACCACCCAAAATCTTCCAAACAACCTCAAATTATTGCGACCTCTCTTCTTCTTCTTCCTGGGCTTGATCCTCCTTAAATCCGCTCAAAAATGGCATGTGGCCTCCTGAAATATTGCAGTCACATTGTGTCCTTCAATTAGAGAGAGAATCCATCCTTAAGTCAAACCAAACTAGCCCATAATTCCTCTGGGAGATGCGGCCTTCTTGCTCCTATACTCGGCCCGCCCAAACAGTCAAGGAAAAGATACAATCAACTCTCCTACACATTTGCTGGGGCTCCATATCTCTGTGACTGATTCAGAATTTGTATCTCTATGAATTGTGGTACATGGGATGTAGAAATGAACTCACACATGTGCCTAATTTATATCCTTCACATGTGGCTCCAACTGTCAACAAGTCCTTCTAAAGCCAAGATGACTTGCACAAAACATGACATTGACAAACAAAATTTAATATTTCATGATCTAGAGCTTTAATTTGAGTGATTTTCGAGGTGTTGGATTCACCTCGCCATCCTCTATCACCTCAAATTTTCTCATGCCCATATGTCTCATGATTTTGGCCCAACTCCTTTGGGTACAAAAACCCAACCTTGGGTTCCAAGCCCACAAGTGGAACCCCACAAGTGACTCTTGTGATGCTCCAACCTCCAAACCTCAAACCCTAGGGCTTGGAGTACCTCCCAAGCTACCAAAAATCAACATTCCATCTTAGCAATGGAGGTACTTCCAAGACTAGGAAGTAGCTCATCATCATCATCACTACTCGCAACACTTGCCCAACTCCTAGTACTCACAACTACAACAATCCTTGTTGTATGAACTACACCTCTCTCGAAAGTGTCGTTGTCACTGGAAGCATCTTGATTCTTCTTCTTCTCCTGAAATGTCTTCCACTCTCTCCATGACTCCTTCTTGGCAGATGTAGGAGCACCCTTGCTCCGCACTGACTACGCACTCTTCTTGGGCTACAGAGTCTCCCTCTGAATCTGCAAACTCCATCTAGAACTCGACTCCCTCTGAACCTCTGGAACATGTACCTTCTTCTTTTTAACATGTACCTGCTCCTTTGAATCATTCACCTACACCTGATTCTCTGGGACCTGCACTTGGTCTTCTTGCTTCTTCTTTCCATGGTCCATAGATTTCCCATCAGCCTGTTAGACCACACCCTCTAACTTCAAGCATAATACCCGCAGAGCTAGAGCCTCTAGGTCTGAGTCTTTCCTTTCCATCTTGGAATAAGACCTCGATCATCGAGACATATATCATGCTATATATGAGTCCCGGTACAAATAATACATCCTGGACCCGCATCGCTCGTCATGTCTCCATCCTGAATGACACAACTCCTGATTCACGGATCTCCTTTTGAATCTTGTCGCCCAACACCATGTGCAACTTCGAGTCCCATTCAGCTAGAGTATTGAAAGCATCCTATGACCTTGTCATATGTTTCTTCGCACAACTGCCCATGTACCATTCATCCTCATCGATAATACCCCGCGAGAAATGAGAGATCATAGAAAAGTCCTCCTCCTCCAACCTCTTGGTCAGAGCATCTATCTCAGCAAAAGTGGAAACATTGGTGACCTACTTCTCTTTCTTCTTCTCGTCATCTCTCGTCTTCTTCTTCATTGAACATCTCGACAAAAAATGACCCATCTCGCCATAGTTGAAACATTTGATCTCATTCAAGTCCTTTTTTTTCTTACTCTTCATTCATGCTGCAAGTGCCACATCGTCATCTTCCCTCTTTGTTGGATGAATATCCTCGTCTCACAACTCTTCCTGAATGAATTCATCCCATAGCCTATTCTAGTTTGGAAACTTGTCCCTCGAAACAATCCCTTTGACGAATGGTTTCCATTTTGGAGTAAATCCTTTCAAGGCAATCCTCACCATATCAATATCTGAAATAGTCACATTGACGACAACAAGCTCATCTTTGACCTGAGACAACCTCGTCAGATACAAATTCACTCCCTCACCCTGCAACATCTTGGTGGACTTCAAATTGTCCCCCAATACCAGTACTTAGTTCTCATTCTTTTTCTAGAACAAATTCTAAAGAGCCATCCACATCCATGAGTGGAGTTCTTCCCGGAAAAATGTGGTATTGGGGAGTCCTTCATACCATAGGATGATCAATCTAGCCTTCATATCCAATTCTTATTCTTCATACACTTCCAACTCTTTAGGGTCAATCGGCTTCTTGACGGGTTTCTAAGAAAACTCCTGGATCCAGTTGACCTATAAGACCAACTTGATCCTTTCCTTCAATGGACTATAGTTTGACAACCCTTCCAACTTGTCCTCATACTGGAAACAAACCTGCAACTTTGACATTGTAGTGAGCCCTTCACCTACTATGTGACCAACTCCCTCTTAAGTTTTACTTCACTGTGCACTCTTTTGATTCACTGTCTCTCAAAGTAGCTCAGACACGCTCTGATGCCATGTTGAATTTCACGACCTTGGGTCTAGGATAGAATCTTAAATCTTTAATGCTACCAAACAAAGAAGCTCAATAAGGCTACTTAGCACATCAAAACGATATAATGCAGTAAACCAATCACGTTCACAATAAGAATAACAACAACAATATATGAACCCAACTTTGTTATATTATCAACATATAATACAACAGTTCAGGGCCCCTCGTACAAGGGATAATGGCCCTCAAATATCCACAAGTACAATAATACAAGATACAATGACAAACTTGTTTCTCTAGTGCACAATCATAGCCTCTATGTCGTATCTCATCTTGTTGGTCCTTCGCTTTCGATATTCTCTCTAACATCCCCTTAGTCAATCGAGGAACAAAACATAGAGACTCCAGGAGGGTTGCCGCCTATCACTGCTACAAGTCGCTTCTGCTACAATGAACACAGGTTAATCCAATCTACTCTTCTAGGTTGGCCAATACCTGAGCTCCAATCTGCCTTCTAGCAATCCATTAGTCCATCAATGTACTGCACATTAGGCTCTACAACTTCACCTAATCGTTAATTGTCAAGCTCTCTTTATGAATTCTTTTCAAGGGCTACTTTGGGTCAACAACACGTTGCCCTTCACCGGTCCAATGGAACCCAATCCAATCACTGTGAAACCTACTCCTATGAGGGGCTTCTAACCACCAAGTCAAGCCCTCCAAATGGCTCCCATAGGCTGCAACAAATCTCTC
>JAXQQM020082283.1:0-18573 GCA_034641835.2 Pinus albicaulis
TAGCGATTCTAAGATAAGTATGAGACCCTTATGCTTAGATATGTTATTATGAAATGTAGATTACATGTTCATGATGTGTTTGATGAAATTCATGTCATGGCTAGTAGGGGTCCAATATAGTATTTGTTCAATAATTTGCATTGGCATCATTGTCTCTATGTTTCATTTCATTAATGAAAATTTTGTGAAGTTTTGGGCAGTGACTAGGTTCTAGCCATGGAATTCATCCTTAAATATCGCAGTATTTGGCATATCACTTGAAGAAAAGGTTACAGTCACACTCAGAGAGGCTCATGGGAGATACTAGGACCCATAGTCGCTTGGAGGGCTTGGCAAGGGAGCGACTGAGGCTCTAGGAGCTTGAATTGTTGAGTTTCCTTAGGGGTTGGTCACCTAGAAAGATGAGGTAGCTCCTGGAGGTTTTGTTGGTTGTGTGGATGATTATTTTGGTTGTGTTTTTTTCAGTTTCACTTCCTTAAGGTGACCTAGGAGGTTTAATCATATCATAGTAGCCTCTTGTCACATGTTTACCCCAACAAACCGATTAACTTGGGTAAATGTGGGAGGAGGGTATTATATAGTGGTATCAGAGCATGGTTCACCCCTTGGACTAGATGGGCAATGTGTTGGTAATGCATTCATGTTAGTTACATATGTGTTCCTTATACTTATGGTCCATGTGATTATTACATATACATGGCTGTGGTTATGGTTGTAGTGGTGTCACCATGTGAAAATTGATGGGGTTGTTACGAAATATGTCGTAATGAGTGTATGATTAGTTAAATATTGTTTATGGATGTCGGTGTTTATATGTTTCGTACGTACATTGATATGATTGCAGTTGTCATGCCTGAGGTTACAATGTGTGGTTGGTACGATCACGCATTGATGACTGGACTATGGTTTGGATTATGTTTATATATATGTATTGTGCCAATATTGTTGGTCTTGCAGATGAGATATCCTCCCTGAATTATACAAAGGTACATTTTTTTGTTTATGATTTGGTTTAGTTGAGATAGTATGCCTTGCAGAAAGAGATTAAGATGAATAGCAAGATGGTAGACTACAAATATTCTCCCTATGCATCAAATGTGCAGTGTGGTGTTGGGAAATATTTTGACTTAGCAGACACATTAAGGAGTTTCAAGGAAGAAATAAGGAGTTGGAAAGAATATAATGAAAAAATAATGAAGGCATAGGAGAAACAAGTAGAATTAAATGCAATGATTCTTCAGAGTTTGTCAGAATTGTAGCAACAAGGACCACTCTGGATCAGATATGGACAGGAGGATGGGACTAATGGAGCATATAGAAGTGGGTCTCATGGTGGGCACATGTAAAATATAGTTGAAATGATCAGAGGCGATAGATTCTTGGATACTTCGTATAGGAGAGATGATGGAAACATGTACTATTATAGTTCTGGTTCTGATAGGCACTATGATTGTCATTGTTATCACCCTTACAGGAGGAGTGATAGGGGTTAATTTCCAAATGAGTTTAAGAAATCTAAGCCACCTACCTTTGATGGATATTTGAAGCCTAGAATGAGAATGTAAAAGCTTGACTACTCGGGATAAAGAAAAACCGTGAGTTGCATAATTACGCAGATAATATGAAGGCCAAAGTAGCTATCTTCAACCTGAAAGGTAAAGCAGACATCTGGTGGGAATATGTGAAGCGGGTCAAAGACATTAGGATAGAATAGTTGATTTGGCATGAATTCAAGAGAATTTTTGGTGCACAAGTACTTGTCAGAAAGGTACTATAACAACAAAGCCAAGAAATTTTATGAACTTAATATGGGATCAATGATAGATGAAGAGTATATGACTAAGTTCCTGAAGCTAATGAGCTATGTACCGTATATTAAGGATGAAAATAATAAAGTTCGGAGGTTTGTCAATGGATTTCCATTAGCATTGAGAGATCAGATTGAGTATCATGAGCCTCAGTCACTTGAGTAAGATATTGGGAAATTAAAGCATTGCTATGAACAGTCAAAGCGTAAGAAAAAATATCAGCAAGGATGAAAAGAGAAAGATAAAGGTAAAGGTGAATGGCAGTCTAAAAGAACAAGGCATAAAAATGTATAAGAGAAAGAAAATTTTGCACCTTATAAGAAGTTCAACGTAGCTAGACGGGGACATGGGTCACAACCTAGAGGGAAACATAATATAGGTGATGGTACCAAATAGTTGGAATGTTGGATATGTGGTAAGGAGCATCTTAAGAGATATTTTCTGTAGTATCTAGGTGGTAGGCCTCAAATATATAGTGCACAGGAAGCTCATACTGTTGGGGATGTTGGGCAGAGCATTCCTTGTATCTATGCAACGTTGGAAAATAAGAATGTAGATCATCAAGAATCTATCATTAAGATGGAAGGTAATATTTGTGATCAAGTTGTTTATATTTTTATTGACCCTGGATCTAATTATATTATGTTAACCCTGACTTGGTGGATAAGTGTGGTTTGAATAACGAAGTGCATGAAGAATATTGGTTAATGAATTTGGCTACATGTACAAAGAGGGGAGTTCATCATTGGGTAAAAGCTTGTGCATTTGAATTGAATGGTATGCCTACATCAACACATTTGAATTTGTTTCAATTGGGATCTTATGAAAAATACATTGAGTTCTTGGATGATGATGGGAAGCAAAGAATCTTACAGGGTAAGAAGAAAGAAACATCAGTTAGGATGGTGACAACTATGCAGGAAAATCACAATCATAGAAAAGGGTGTGTGTTATTTGTAGTGCACATTTCTAGTGATAAATGTAAGGAGGATGAGGATGTAGATATATTGAGTAGGTACCCGATCTTACAACAATTTCAGGGTGTGTTTCCAGCAGAGATCTCAGAGTTTTCGCCTCATAGAGAAGTGGAATTTCCTATTGAGTTGGTACTAGGGGAAACACCAACATCAAATACACTATACAAGATGAGCACTCCAAATTTAGTAGAGATGAAGTTGTAGTTGAAGGAAATGATTTACAAGGGATACATTAGGCCAAGTGTATCACCTTGGGGTGCACCGATATTGTTTGTGAAGAAGAAGGATGTTACTCTTAGGTTATGCATTGATTACAGGTAGTTGAACAAGGTGACCATCAAGAACAGGTATCCATTGATGAGGATTGATGATTTTTTCGATCAACTAAAGGGAGAAGCATTGTTCTCAAAGGTTGCTTTGAGATCTAGATATTGGAAGGTATGTATCAAGGAAGAGGACATTTACAAGAATTTATTTTGGATCAAGTATGGGAATTATGAGTTTTTTTTAGTTCCATTTGGTTTTACTAATGCTCCAGTTATCTTTATGTGTTTCATGAATAGTGTGTTGTGTCCTTATTTGGACAAGTTTTTTATTGTGTTCATTGATGACATCTTGATATATTCTAAGAATGAGGAAGAGCGTGTCGAGCATTTAGAAACAGTATTGACATTGCTAAGAGAGCATCAGTTATATTCTAAGGTTATAAAATTCAATTTATTTCAGACATAGGTACATTACTTGGGGCACGTGGTCTCCAAGGAAGCAATAAAAATGGATCCAGAGATGATAAGGGCTATCACGGAGAGGAAATCTCCTGGAAATGTGGATGAGGTAAGATTATTCATCAGAATAGTAGGTTATTATAGGATGTTCATCATGAAATTATCTCATATTGCATATCCTATTACGTCATTGTAGAGGAAAGGTAAGAAATTTGAGTAGATAGAGGAATGTGTAACAAGTTTTGAACAATTGAAGAAATTGTTGAAAAATTCTCTAGTGTTAAATATTGCAAACCCAGACAAAGAGTTTGTAGTGTGTACATATGCTTGCAAGAGAGGGCTTGGTGGAGTCCTTATGCAATAATTCCAATTAGTATGATATGAGTCACGAAAAATGAATGAGCTTGAGCAAAACTATCTGACACACGATCTTGAGTTAGTAGTGATCATTCATGCTTTGAAGATGTGGAGGAACTATCTTCTTGGTAGGAGATTTTTACTGATGAGTAATCATAGTGGGTTGATATATTTGTTTGACAATTTGAATCTAAATTCCAGGCAAGATAAATGGTTGGCCACGATCAGTGAGTTTGGCTTTGAGATCAAGTACATCAAGGGAAAATAGAATAGGGTTGCAGATGCTCTTAACATGCGGGTACAGTGAATCATATAGTAGCTATGAATTCTTATAGGACATAATTACATTATTGTATTTCATAGGCAGGTCAGCAGGATGACAACTATAGAGAGCTTATGCACATGTTACAACATAGTACAGTTACAGGCACATGTATTGGTACAGGTTCAAAGGATGTGGACTATCATCTCTTAGCAGATGGTTTGATCATCTTTAGGGATATGATATATGTTCCAGATAGTAGTCAACTCAATAAAATTATATTAAGGGAGTTTCATGTGAAACCATATTCAGGTCACCCAGGATACTAGAATACATTGATAACAATGAAGAAATTTTATTATTGGTTGAATATGAAGAAATATGTGGCAGAGTTTGTGGCTAGGTGGCCTGACTATCAGTAGGTAAAGGAAAAATGTAAACATCCAAGTGGATAGCTAAAACTGATTTGATTCCATAGTAGAAATGGTAGGAAATTTACATGGAATTCATTACAAGTTTATCGAGGTCATCTAGACAACATGATTCCATCATGGTTGTGGTTGATAGGTCGACTAAGGTAGCATAATTCATTCCAGTAAAGACTACATATTCAACTAGTGATGTGGCATAGGTTTTCATCAGAGATTTTGTAAGATTGCATGGTGTTACAAATAATATTGTGTCAGACAAGTTTAGGTACATAGTTGGCCTTCAATAAAACTTATCATCTGCAGAAATATGGAAAGACAAAGAGGGTCAATAGGATTTTGGAGGACATGTTGAGGATGTATGTGATGCATTAGCAAAGGAGATGGGAGGAGTACCTTCCATTGGTTGTTTTTTCTTACAACAATGATTATTGGGAGTCACTGAAGATGAATCCATTTGAGGAACTGTATGGGAAGAGTTGTAATACTCCTATAAGTTAGAATGATCCGGTGCACAGGGTATTGATTGGATCAAAAATGTTAGCAAAAATGGAATAAGAAATGTAGGTAATCAATAATAATTTAAAAGAAACACAGGACAAGAAGAAAATTTATGAGATTAGAACATGTTGTTTAAGGAGTTTCAAGTTGGGGAATATGTGTACTTGCAAATAAATCCAAAGAAGAGATACTTACAGATTGGATCATGTGCCAATATGGCACCTCATTTTTGTGGACCTTTCAATATTATTGAAAGGATTGGGCCAGTAGCATATCAACTTGCACTACCTTTGAAAGTGAAAGTCCATGATTTTTTCCATGTGTCATTTATTAATAAGTATGTTAAAAATGTTGATCATGTGATTGAATGGCTTGTATTGCAGGTGGATACAAAAGGAGAATTCTAACCGGAACCACAGTGTGTATTGAAGAGAAAAATTATCATGTTCTCAAACCAAGCAATCAAGCAGGTTAAAGTGCAGTGGAAGCATTTTTGGCTCGATGAAGCTACATGGGAGATGACAGGTCAAATGTGGGCTACATATCCTTCTATATTCGCTGGTTGAGTGAATTTTTTTGGTATATGTGTTGGTATGATGTTTTGATATATGTAAGTATGTATATGGATGTAAATACTGCCATGAGTTGTGTTATAAATCTCCAATAAGCAGTGTGTGTGTTATGTCATTTTGGTTGTTAGGCTGGTTTGCTTCTCATTAGGTTGATCATTGTAAATACTGCAATGAGATAAGTTATAAAGCTCCATGGGTAGCATGTTTTCTTTCAGCAGTCTTGTTGGTTATAGGTGTCATTGAAAACCAAGGATGATGTTCTCCCAAGGGGGAGGGTTCTGTAACAACCTTGGTGGAAATTCCATGTAATAAAATTTAACAAAGGAAAAATAATAACCACAGTTCTGGGACACTTATTCCAAGCTGAATTTTGGGAAAAAAAATCCTAGTGCGAGTGTTCATTTGGTTTATTATGGCTAAGGAAATTGGAAAAGGCAATGGAAAAGCCTTTGGAAAGGCATCAATTGGCATTTTATTTATGAAAATATGGAAATTAGGAGAAAATGAAGGTGAAAGGTCATAGGTTGCATGTGAGGATGAAAATGAAGGAAAAATAATGGAAAATGAAGAAAATAGAGGCCTCATCGATAAAAAAAGATTCTGAGGATTAGTTGGTACCTTTTGTCAGTGTAACCTTTTGTTGGTTCAGTTTTGGAGCTCTCTCTCTATTCTCGCTCTCACACTCTTGGACACTTAGATTTTTCTTGGATCATTTCAAAATTAGATCAAGAAAGGAAAAGAAGGAAAAGAGGAAGAAAATATAAAGCAAGGGAGAGCAGGATCAAAAAACCATAGTGGGTTTACTTGTAAATATCAATTTGCATGTATGATTTCCTTACTAGATTTGGCATGCATCGTTATGCATGTGTGTTCTTGGTTCTCTTGCTATAATTGGCATGGATTTTTCCAGGTGTGACAGTATTATTCAACCTTTCTTTTCCATTTCTGGGTAGACATGGTGTGGTGGGTTTTCTTGTATTTGGTTGAGCTCAATTTCCAAATGGACTTGAAGCTAAGTGGGGTGGTCTCAGGATTATTCAAAAGGCATAGGAATCCCAGGATGGGATATATGATAACACTTGGAAGTTAACACCTCGATTGAGACTAGGAATCCATTTACCAGTGAATGGTGGGATACAGTAAATCGGAGGTGGAACCTCTAGGCCTAGGAATCCTTAGTACATTGTGGCGGGATACACAGTAAAGACAAGAGGTTGAGATGGAAAAATTCCTCACATTTTAGGTGGAGAGATCTGGTGGCATCCATGCTTGTTTATGGCCTGGTGATCTAGTGAGGATTGTGGTAAAGCCTGGTTCTATTGACAAGGATGAGGTGGTTTAGCCTCAGGAAGCCTTGGTTGGTTCTTTTGGTTTAAAGTACCATATTCATGCTTGGAATATGGCACGGGGGTGATTGGTTGAAGAGATATTTGGCTCAACCAATCTATGGTGGGGTGGAACATAATAGTCCCATACTGGGTTGTATTTTTAATTCATCAATAAGAGTTTCTTCTCCTTGTTATTTTAGGTGAATATGTACTGGTTTATATGTGGATTATATGGCTATTGTATCCTTATTATTTCTGTTGGTTATATGTTGGTTATGATAATGTCTTATGACAATGATGAGGTATGGATCTCATCATGTTTTGATTTGTAAATGAATGAACAATGAAAATATAACCTAATAGATGATAATGTGATAAGGCACCAATGCTTCTTAGAGATTCTCAGATAACTATGAGACCCCTATGCTCAGATATGTTATTATGACTTATAGACTACATGTTCATGATGTGTTTGAAAAACTTCCTATCATGGCTAGTAGGGGTCCAGTCAAGTCCCTGTGCAATAATTTTCATTGGCATAATTGTCTCTATGTTTCATTTCATTTCTGTAAATGTCATGAAGTTCTGGGAAATGAATGGGTCCTATCCCTAGAATTCATCCTTAAATCTCACAATCGCTAGCATATCATTGGAAAAAAAATGCCACATTCGCACTCAGGCAGGCTCATGGGAGTGACTGGGACCCACAGTCACTTGAAGGGCTTGGAAAGGGAGTGACTAGAGCTCTAGGAGCTTGAATTTTTGAGTTTCATGAGGGGTTGGTCACCTGGAAAGGTGGGGTAGCTCCTAGAGGTTCTGTTGGTTGTGTGGATGATCAGTTTGGTTGTGTTTTGTCGGTTCCACTTCCTTAAGGTGACCTATGAGGTTGAATCATATCATAGTAGCCTCTCGTCACATGTTTACCCCAACATATTGGTTAACTTGGGTAAATTTAGGAGGAGGGTGTTACAAAGATGAAGGCACGAGTGATAGCGGTGAGAGACCAAGTATAAAAAATGAAGAAAAATCGAAGATCATGGTACTAGAAGCTGAGATTCAAAGGCTCATGGCTGAAAATAAGGAATTTGAGGAGAATTTCCAGAAATTGAAGGGTGAAGCAATTTCTGCAAGAGAAGAATTAGAGAGGTTCAAAGCTAGTGCTCAAGCATCCACAAGAAAATAAAAAATTTATGGAACCCCTAGTTGCAACAAAAATAATAAGAACCATCAACCATGCAAGAAGAAACAAAACAAGAGAAGAACATCAAAGAATAAGAATAGAATTGGGAACTGTTATAGTTTTGGAATTTCTGGACACATAGCAGTAAGCTGTAACAATAGAGAGATTAATCTCTCTCATCAAAAGGAGAAACCAAATGAGAAGCCACATCAAGCATGCATACAAAGGAAATCTCCTTATTTCATGTATAATAGTCCATTTTTTGGTTACTTTTTCTCATGCAATTACTTTGGCCATAAGGTTATTGACTGCAGGGAACATGCAAGGAGTAAAATTTGGTTCAACAGAAGATATCAACCTATTCCTCATTTCCTTGGTCAAATTATATGTTTTGTATGTGACAATGTTGGCCATAAGGCCAAGGATTTCAAATTTACCATGTGTTGCAGGAGATACTTTCAGAAACAGGAGAATATCCAAGGCCAATTGCATACGAAGAAGAAGGATCAATAGATGAAAGTTTGGAGGAGAAAAGAGCAGCAAGTATTCTCCTCCAATAATTGAGGTCGATTTGGTCTCAGGGGGAGCATATGGTTGCATTATGATTTGCATGAAAATTCTTAATTATGCAACCATATGGGAAAGTGTATGAGAAAACAAAACCATTTTTTTAGAGATTCATGTATTCAGGGGGAGTTCTCGAGGTTTGAAGTGTTCTTTGATTTTTTTATCTCTTTCTAGTTTATTTTGAGTTGGAGCAACCATGCACATTTGTTGATTATTCTGAAACATATATATGTTTTGGTCTGTATTGATGATAATGATGATATGGAAGCCATATATTTATTCTTATGTGCATTGTCTAGGGGTGATGAGGGATCACACATTTAGGGGGAGAATTTTTGCTTCCAAATAGATTTGGAATGTGTTGGAATTTTGTTCAGGAGGGATTTTGTTGTTGCTACCACACATTGCATGTTGGATGTGATAGTTTGGTTGCATGGAAAATTTGGCACACTATTAGTGTTTTCATTGATAGATCATTGTTGGAGAAGGGTATCCTAAGTTAGAGCTTTGAAGACAAATTTGATATATTTTTGTAAATATTTTGTAAATTTAGTTGTGTACAACACAAGTCAAGAGGCTTTGGGGTGAGTCAAAGCCCCTCATGAGTTGTAATGGGTA
Organism: Pinus albicaulis; assembly: GCA_034641835.2. Taxonomy (NCBI): domain Eukaryota; kingdom Viridiplantae; phylum Streptophyta; class Pinopsida; order Pinales; family Pinaceae; genus Pinus; species Pinus albicaulis. The sequence goes on from JAXQQM020082283.1 coordinate 9,324, forward strand.
AAAAGGGTAGAAATAGGGGCTGAAAACCATGGTTTGTGGACCTTAGAAGAGCGCATGATAAAAGTATAAATAGGAGTATAAATCGAGTCAATAGGAGATAGAAGTGAATGATTGATGATAGATCTGACTGTCTTTTGATATTATAGTGGATTTTTCTTGGTAAAAAGGCTCTTGCTGGCTATGTGTGGACCCTATTGGATGTGTGCGTGGGTGAATTGAAGGGTTTTTGTAAGCGAGATCTCAACTATAAATGAATAAAGAACTATTGTTGCTGATATATGTTTGAAATGCATCTGTTATTTACGTTAGGATCGATTCTGCATGTTATTTCCGATTCCCATGTTATCTGTGTTTAGATCAGTTGCGCAACTGCCTATGGCTTTAGATGAATGATTATTGAATGGATCTAGTGCTATTGGGTTCTAATACTATATGTTAAGAGTTATTACATGGATTATGGACTATGTTTTAACTTGCACGCAATATATTCTGCATAATTGACCTGAATCTGTCTGTTAAGGGTTCTCTGGTTAGGGCTTATGTTGCAAAGGTATTTTCATGATTGCTTTAGATCTATAGGCACCCACATCATTTAATTCTCTCTTAGGGTGTGGAAACCTGGCTCCAACACCCCCCCATACTGCTTCGGGTGAGACTTTGACTTGCACAAGCAAGTCACTACCAAAATGGCCAGTAGTAAGAGGCTTTTGTTGTTTAAACTCAACTCCGAACCTGGGTCAACACCCCTCAAGCCAACAAATGGTTCCGTTGCTGGGACTGAGATCATTTTGAGAGAGGTTGGGTGATGTGGAAAGGTAAATGGCAGCCATTAAAGCTGTAATTAGAGGACTGGTTTGAAAAATAGATTTAGGAATTTTCCCTAAAAGAAAATAGAAGTAAGAAGCTGTCTACTGAAGAGTGGAAGAATAAGTATATTTTCACATAGGTGCACAAGATCTTATTCGTGACATTTGAAGATGAATTGCAGGAGTGGTTGTCAAGATTAGCAGAATTCCAAACATGTTGGAAGGAAGATAAGGTCACGCAGTGGACCCCTGAATTGATCCAATGGTTGGAAAATACTGATAATTCCATCACTCAGACTCTAGATCACTAGGTTGAGAGCATATTGGGTGGGTTTGTGATAGAATTTTCAGTAGATCAGTTTGTGTCGTATTCTGAAGTTGAAAGGATATTTTTAAATGGATTGAAAGGTAGATTATTATGAACTTTGCCTCTGTTGATTAAGATGCTATTATGCAGCCACACCAATTGAATGAACCCTTATTAAATCAAAAGCACTATGTGCAACGGAAAATATTATCGGATCAATCAGAGAGGGGACAGATCTGTATACAACCCTATGAGAAACTCACCTGATATAGAAGGAAGGGAGGATATGCACGCTGAAGGTATCCCTCTTGTTACGCCACCACCCCCACCTGCGGAAGATATGGTCACACAAATGAAGCTACCCACCTCTAAGGGTGTGGGGGATGAAGATATGGATCGATTTTAGTTTGTTGCTGATGTGGTTTGGACTGTGCAAAATGTTAATACTGATGCTATCAGGAGAGTGTAGTTGGCTGTGGCATTTGAGGTCGCGCTTTCGATTGGTTCATGGGATACCTTGCTCAAAACTTAGATCCCATTATTCAGCAGATTAAGGATGCCCTAAAGCAGTAGTTCTAGAAGCCAAAGTCCTATTCACAGTGTGTAATACAAGTAAAGATATTAAGCAAGGGCCGAAGGAATTGGTTTGGGAAACTGACCAACGGATGAAGCAAACCATCAGAAATGGAGGATTTGTTTACGATGATAAGAAGCATAAGGAATGGTTAATTTTCATGCTCTTACCACATCTATGCGAGCCTATGGGTCAGAATAAGATTGATTATCAGGCTGAAGCCCTGGAAATTTCTATGAAATTAGAAGTTGTGCCCAGAGAATATACTCAATTTGGGGAGCTGCAAATTCAAAGACAATTGGAAGCTATGCACTTAGAAATTCAAAATTTATGCAAATGTCTAGTGCATACGCTGCAAGGGTGTTGACCACACCAAAGACCAGTGCCCTCTGTTTTCGGATGACCTGCAAGTCGGGGGACCAAATCCACTACGCCCCAGTGATGCTGCTGGGCCTCATACCCCCACACTATGATGCGTTGATTGCATGGTGGCTGGATGACACGATACAGAAAATTTCCCATGGTTAGGATCCTATGTGCTAGAACTGAAGCAACAATGGTGCAAATTTTTCTCTTCAGTTGGTTGCAATGATCACCATTGCTTGATGTTTGAACTAATGATAGACAATGCAAAAATTTACAGAGTGCAGGCCAAACCTTCATCACCATCATCTCCCTCTAGATGAGGAGGATCCCCAATAAGAGGAAGGGGAGGGGGGAGAGGTGGAGGCGCAAGTCGGGGAAGAGGAAAATTATTTTTCTATAACTGTGGAGATGCTAGACACTATGCGTGTGATTGCTTGAACCTTGCGTGAAAATCCTTTAGGTACTATAGGAAAATTGATTATGTAATTGAAGATTGTCCTGTGTTAATGGATAAAATTAAGGAAAGCAACAGACTCCTACTCAAAACATACAAATGGTTAAAGTTGAACCGCATGATGATGGTCCAAGTGTAAATATAATTACACACAGTGGTGTTGCCATCGAAGGAAATGAGGAAAAGGATGATGCAGAGCCACTGATTAGAAAGGCATCTGGAAAGAAAGAAAGACTCAACCCGCAAAAAGAAAAAGAGACTTTTATTGAATACAAGAAGGATTTTGCTGCTGCAGGAGCGTCCACATCAATGTATACCATGGAACCAATGGATGATGATGAAGTCAAACCATTCCTACAATCCTGCATTAAGCTACTGCACAATCATAAGGCAATAGATAATCTCCAGGCCCTGATAGACATCTGTGCAGAAAAATAAATACCTCAAACCGAGACTAAGGCCGTGAACAAGATTTATAAGCACAAGAAGAGAACTGGTCGGGAGATGTGCATGACTGTGCAGATTGGAGAGTATGAGATGGATCAAGCCATCTTGGATCTAGGGTCTGATGAAAACGTCTCACCTAAGCAGACTTGGAAGAAGATGGGAGAACCAAATTTGTAATGGTCCACCATTCAATTACGCATGGCTAATCAACAAAAGGTCATCCCACTTGGAAGAATTCCACAAGTCGTGGTAGACATTTTTGGAGTAAAGGTATGCGCGGATTTTGAAGTAATATAAATTGTGGATGATGTAGACCCCTACCATACGTTGTTACGATTGGATTAGGCCATTGATATGGGAGGCATCATCAAACTGAAGCGTAGAAGCATGATCTTTGAGAATGACGACACGTGGGTGATAGTCCCACTGGATCTAGTAGAAGGGGAATGATATACAGAACCTGTACACGAAGGGGATTATGTTGACCATATTTACAAGATGATTGTGTGGGATGAATATTGGATCAACCCTACAACTGATGGGATTTTGAATTGGGATAAGGATATCTCGTGTTTCTCATACTCAGATGGCGAGATGGATAACTGGAAGAACCAGTTGCACGATGTATCTGTGCTGCGCTGCCTCAAGATCACAAAGAACTTCCAGTGCATCTCCTCAAATATAAGATAACTATCCTATTTTGATGGTTCTGGTAGTGTCAAAGTATTTTTGGAAGCATTGGAAAAGGCCATCCCATAGAAATTAAGGTTCTAGGCGCTTGATTTTTCTATGCACACAACTCCAACGCATTGGTGGGAGACGCACAAGGGAGATTTCGAGGACTGGGATGAATGTAGAAAAATGACGATATTTCTCTTTGAACCTCCATCTACCCCACAAACTGAGCTATTTTATGGTCGGGGAGATCCGCACAAGCACTTGGCCATGTGGATGGAGGTATGGGATGAAAAGACTTGGAACAAGTGGGTTCATAGGTTTATTCATTTGTTGGGGCTAGTACCCACCACATGGTACCTAGAAGTTAAGCTACACCAAGGCACTCGCCACTGGACTACGGTGACTGAGGATTTATTGGAAACCTTTGGCTTAGCTGGGGGCTCGGAGAAATATAATGAAGCCCTGTAGGACATAGACGCCCTTGTCTTTGACGAATCCCAACCCCGAAAGGAATGTGTTGTGCTGGCCTGGGATGTGAAGATGAAAGACATTGTCAACTACAGGAACATGTCAATAGAGGATAATGAATATGACCCATGAAATGTTAACATCCCTGAAGGTGAAGGAGAGAGTGTAGTCGCAGGGCCCTAATTGGGGATGGTAGATGTAACTAAACCTATGAAATTGAAGGAAGTCAACACTGGGATAGAAGATCAGCTCAAGTTGGCCAAAATTTGGGATTACTGGGATGATGATACAATAGGAAATATTGCAGAACTACTGCCAGAATATCAAGATCTGTTACCTAAAAAGTTCTTTGAGCTCAAGGGAATTGTAGGGGATCTGAGTGTTATGAAGATCACATTGAAGCCTGATGCGCACCCTGTCAAGCAACGACCATACCTATTGAATCCTAGATATAAGAAGAAAGTAAAGGAGGAATTATAAAATATGGTGGTTGCAGGCATCATCGAGCCTGTAGAACAGTCTGATTGGGTAAGCCCAATGGTGGTTCGGGAGAAGAAGACTAAAGGGGAGATAAGGATTTGTGTAGATCTGCGCAAGCTAAATGATGCCTGCGTGCATGATGCTTGACACTTGTAGAGAGCACCATATTTTGCTTAACATGGAGAAATGTATATTCTATGTGCCTTTTGGAATTTTGTTAGGGTATATAGTATGACAGCATCAGATTGATGGTAGACCCAACCAAGATAGAAGTTGTTATCACTATAAAATCGGACAAGAAAAGATGACATTAATTAATGTCAATAAGAAGGATTTACAGGGCTGGAAGGCATTAGAGAATTTGAAGTATTTAAAAATATCTAAGGTCTAAGTGGAAAAATAAAATTGTGCATAGAAGGAACCAGTTAAATGCGCCTTTGTGCGCACTATTCTTCGATAAGCATGCCTTTGCGCGGCTTTTCCTCAAAAATCAGCGCCGTCGTGAGAGTGGCTGAAGTCACTTTCCGGGACCAAAAGGAACACTCCAAGACATATATCCCACACTTGAGGCCGCCTAAGGACAGCCGCCCAAGCCTCCTTAGGTCCTCAAGGGAGCACACAATGGAATAAATGTGGCACACAATGGAATCACCCTCCTCTCTTGGGTCACCATCCACAATGTACCAAGAGAGGTAAGGAGGATTTGAATTCTCCAATAAAAGGCCACCAATAGATGAATAATATGAGAACACATTGTTATGATGGCTAGAATTTCCCCAAGCAATACCAGCAGTGTGTTATCTAGAGTAGAGATAGAGTGGACTCAGTTGTTGGCCATTCAACATCTCCAGTCCACCATAGTAGAGAGAGGGAGACTTTGTGCCAAGGCAACTCGGAAGTAAATACATCCTTGCATCGGGACTTGGAACTCCATAGTTCTAAGAGACCCTTGGAAAGTGGGTAAAATTTTCATCCTTCATTCCTACCTAAACTCAATAAGAGTGGACGTAAGCGCCACCATTTGGATTATTGAAGTTGTTTGACTCTATTCAGAGCTTTTGTTTTAGTTTAGTTTTTATGTTTGAATATGTATGCTATTTCTATATCTAGTATGTTTATGTTGTAGCATGTTCCATTAACTTGTTTGACTCCATCTATTTTCTGCCTGTAACCAATAACTTAAGAGGGAAAAACCAACCCTCTTAAGAAAATGTGATTTAAATTCTTGCACCAAACACACTAACAAAGGATTGTTGACTCCACTAAATTTTATTTCCAAGTTTATGTGGTTGTGCCTTTTTTGCAGAGACCTCTTTCTTTGATGAGGAGTTGGGCTGGAATTGCCCCCTTTCTCTCCTTCACTGCCTGATTCACCCTCAGTGACATGCTGAAGCTGAAGAGCTCCCAAAACATTAATTTTCAGGAAATTTGCATGGATTTATTACATACAAAAGCACCCCAGTGCCCGCGCTCAGAGGTGGCCTGTGCGTAGCCTTCACCCCTGTTTCAACCTTTTTCGCGCGGAAACCAGAAGTAGGATTTTTCCTACTATTTCCATGTTTTTCTTGCTTGTAAGGTGACTGGAAGCCCATAATAAATTTTCCAGCACTGGTTTAGGTGCCCCACAACTTGTTAAAACTCACTTTTAGCTGCTTTTAGTATTTTAGGTGTTGGTTTTATTTCAAGTTTATTTTCACAAAGTTAACGCATAGTTTAAGTAGGAGGAAAATTAACTTGCATTCCGAAATAATTTTTTTTTTGTGAATTTAGGTACCAAAACACTTAGTTAATTAGCCAAAATAAGTGGCCTAATTACACGCATGCTTAGCTAATTCTCTTTCATTTTTCTAGTGTAAAAGTTATTAGTTTAGTTAAATTTTTTCACTAGGATTTCGGGAACAAGATCGAATTGTCAGTAGAGGAGAAAGTAATCTTTGCTGCCTTTGCACCTTTGGGTGATCCTAGGCAAGCATATGAACACTCTCTATTGATAACTAACCATCTCCCTATAGTTGATCATATAGATTAACTAGGAAAAATTGAAAGCAGCCCTAATCCGCACATGTTTTTCTTTTGAGCAAGGAACAACAAAACATAGTTTAAATAGGGGATTTTGAAAAGGATCATCACATATCCACACATTCAAAATACGTTCTTGTTCACATTTTTTTCACACACATCCACACCCTAAGTAAAGTAAAGACACCTAAAACTAACTTAAAAAAACTCACTAAATTCTCCCCACAGGGGCCACAAAATAATTTATAGTCTAAGTTACAACCAAGGGGGTAGGCATCCAATAAGCTGCCTTGGTCGGTATTCATCTTGAAACATATAATTTGATTGTTTAGGGAACTTTCAAATCCTCCTATCAGCCCATGGAAAAGAAAACCCGAGTGCGACAGAGACCCAATTTAGAGGGGGTTAAGCTTAGGCCCAGTGCGTGTGGTATCAGTTGGGGCTACCTGATCTGTTTTGATACTCGGTACTGGTAGTTGAATTACCAAGAAGCCAAAGACTCGAATGTTCACGTGGGATGGCGGTACTAAGTGGAAAAAATTAGTGCGTCCTTTCCCTATAGGTGATGGTGTAGGCAAGCACTAGATCCTCTACCCTTACCTTGGTGGATTGTCTTCGATTGACTGGGGGTGTCACCAGTTCTTTCAGGATGTTGTGCCAGCATTCGCAAGATATATTCTCAAGGCCTAGTTACATTTGAGCATGCGAGGAAGATTATTTCTCTAGGATTTGAGTATCATACGTAAAAAACAAAAAACCATATTTTTTGATTGACCGGTCACGCAGGATTAATCTAAAGGGAAAATTTATTTTGAATTTTTCTTTGACTATAGTCTCTGTCCTTTCAAATATTTCCAAAACCATACCTAGACGACACTAGAATGGACCCAATGGGACCTCGTCGGTCTAGATGCCTTTTGGACCTCCCCCCATTACCTAGAGGGGTTCTAGGTCTTTTGCCATTTAGGCGTCAAAGACGGAACATGGCCACCATTATTGGTTCATTCTTTATTGGGGCATTATTAGTTGGGAACCCTAGTCGGTCTCTCAATGCCACACCGGTGAACACCCCCACAAGGTCACCACACACCACTCCTCCCACAACCCCTAGCAAGCAGAGGAGTGCTACCCATTCGGGAAGTCAGGTGAACGCACAATAGAGTACGCCACATAAAAACCCTATTCCTAACCAGAAAATTGTGTTTTCAAAAGTCACAATGACTAAAAACTCGTAGTCACCTTTCTTAGCTTCGTTAAATCTACCAGATTTAACCAAGTTGACAAATGACCCCATTTTACACAACCCCATATGGTCTCCCATGCCCACGAAGCTCCCTTCGGAAATTCCAAAGTTCTAAGGAAAGCAAGCAAAAGACCCAGGAAATCATGTGATGACTTTCCACTTATGGTGTTCGTCGAACAACATCGTTGACAATACTATTCGACTAAGATTTTTTCAATGCACCCTAACCAGAATAACAACGAAATGGTATGTGGAGCAGCCCTATGATACACATGGAACCTTTAGCACCCTCACTACTGCGTTCTTGACCTATTTTTAGTTACCCATCCATCACGATTCCATAATGGAATTACTGACCCAATTTAGGAAAACACCCACCATCCATATCTCAAACCATATCCACGAATGGCGACGATGTCGTAGTTTGTGCAAAGCCAAACTCGGCGATCGAGTTCTGTTAGAACTTTCCCTGAAAACTCTCACCACAGAGATTTCAAAGGATGTGGCCCAACAAATCGAGTTGATATATACGCAGTCAGGGTATATTTACAATATCCTGCCTAACGCCCCATTCCTGCAAACTTACAAAGAATTTCTATGTGCATCGAACTCTGCAGATGGTTTAATTGGGTCGTTGACCCAAATTTCACGTAAGAAACATAGTTAAATACCCCGGTTACACGTATGATTCTACCCAAAACATACCACAACCTAGCTATAAAGGTCATCCAATGCCTCTGCAAAATTTTACCAGTAGGGCGCCATCGTACCACCATTGGCATGGGGGACCCTATCCTCCAGCTTAGGGGACCCAGTATGCAGCTATAAATGCTGACGAAAGAGCTCCCACCCAACACCCATTTATAAGCCAGGGATCACAATATTCCCAGTCCCCAGCACAAGACCCGCCCATGTAGAATAATGTGCAAGTGAACTTTGTACAACCCTCCCAAAACCAACCGCGCCAACCATACAGCCAGGAGAATTCAAATTATCCTCCTAACAAGGTTAAGAAAAAAGGAAAAAAAAAGCCTAAAGGAAATCATAGACAGGGGGGCAATAATCAACAATGCCCTTTGCAATCTCAGGCTCGAGACAACTCCACCCGAAATGAAAAATAGGAACCAAACAAACCCCAAGGTAGAACAAGGAAAGCCAATTCTTTGGACAAACCACTCTTGTTCGATATGTCGTGAGTACGACCATTACACTCACCACTTTCTTTTTCCAGCCATCTAAATGAATAATATACATAGTAGCCGTGGACAGAGGATCCTCCCAACGAGACAACGATCATGTAGGAGCCTTTCACATCGAGGACGATTGAGCACAACAAAAACTCACCGTGGTGGAAAAAATCATCATAATCCACGGCAGATGAATGAGTATTTTTCGAACCACAGAGGCA